>PVKE010004060.1:0-67302 GCA_004027555.1 Craseonycteris thonglongyai
GCAGAGGTTGTAATGGGATAAGAGGCAAGAAGACTCCGAAGAAGTCAACTCCTTTTAGCCAAACAAGGCTCTAAGTTCTGAGGGGGTTTACCCTGGAGATGAGACTTACAGGCTAACTGCCCCACCCTGGGCAAAATGCCTCATTCAGTGGATTATAGAGTGGTTCGGACAGGCTGTGGAGTCAGCCAAACTTGGGTAAATTCTGGTTCTGCCACATCCTAACTACGTGACCTTGGCTGAGTTTGGTAGCCTCTCCAAATCTTAGCTTCCTCATCTATAAAAAGGGGGAGAAGTACATACATACCTGATTAAATGACAAGGCATGTAAAGCATTTAGTGCAGTGTGCAGTGCAGGTTAGCAATTCCTACCAGCATTAGCAGAAATGCCCTGCAAGAAACTCAGCACTCTGGAAGTAATACTCAGGATTACACTCAGCACAGCTTCAGAAACTTCTAAGAATCACAAAACCTCCACATAAATCATGCCAGGGCCCATCTTTTACAGGATATCTGCATTGCTTTTACTTCTTTATTCTTTCCTTCAGAACTTACTGAGGATATAAGCTATGGCAAGCTCAGTGAAGGCCATGAAGCTAGAAGGATGCACAAGACATGGTGTCTATCCTCAAGGAGCTCACAGTGCACTGAGAAGACCACCCACAAGCGCCTATGATAGAGTGGGGCCCGTGCTTTAAAACAGCTGCTCACAAGATAATTAGATGCAAAGCGAAGGAGCCTGAGGCTCAGCCTGCCTTACAAGGCAGGGAAGGCCCTTCATGGCCTAATATTTGCCTCCCTAGCAACGTCTACTCCCAGAAATAACTGTGTTCCTGAGAATACATTATGATGTGTCATATCTACAACCTTGCCATTGACTTGTTGTTGTTGTTTTTTCTGAATGGATGACCCTCCTGCTGGAAAACCCCTACTAATCTTCCAGGTCTCTGTCTGAAGGTGGCAGCTATGAGAAGTCTTCCTCATTTCCCCTAAGGACATTTAGGGGCATCTTCTCCCCACTGGCTGCGATCTCATTGAAAGAGAGCACCGCATACAATTACTTTGGCTCCAACATTGACTCAGTGCCCACCATAAATTGATACTCGGTAATGTTGATGCACAAATAAAGCCTGCCTCAGTGTACCTCTCTGCTACAAGCACCACCATGTTTCCATCAGCACAAGGGAACCAGCTGTCCCCCACATCACACAGGTCCATTATAGGAAAGGTAGGCTGCTGTAGAAAGTTCTCTAATGCCCTCCAGAGTTTCTTTCCTTTTAACACCCACCAGTTTCAACCTGCTTTTGCTCCTTAGAATAGTGCATAATAAATATGTCCGTACTCTCTTCCACATAGCTATCTTTCATATATATGAAGACATCAGGCAGATATAACATCAATACAAGATTCTTCTTTGTGTTTTTTTTCTTTTCAAACACACACAGCTAATTAAGCTATCATTAACACACATTTTAAGTGCCTAACATATGCTGCATACGTCTTAGCAGCTTCTGGTATCTTGAATTTAGCCCTGATACCTCCACCACCACCCACATACACATACCTTACATTTTGATTTGTTTCATCATGTTGGTTTCAGTTCTGTGTTCTGGAAGCTCTAGATCATTTTAGATATCAATCCTTCATTATTGTTATTCACATTGATTTAGTTTATTGAAAACCTTTGAGAAGCATGATACCGGGTCTCTTTTTAAATTCTCACATTGAACTAAAAGCAAAAGAAATCATATTGTTTCTTGGCACAGGGGATGAGACTCAATTGTCAGAGAGATTTGCCCCTGTTCACTGTTACCTTGCTGGTAAGTGTGGGAGAAAAGAAACAAGGTCAGCCCAACCTTCTTCCAAGGTCAGTGCCCTGTGTACTACCCACACCATCTCTTTGTGCCAGTCTGCAGTGCTAGGTTTAGTTTGATGTCATCTGCAAAGTTGGATATTCCTCCAACTAGTTAACCTTTCAAGTCATGAATAAAAAATACTGACCAGAAAAAAGGCTTTGGTCCTCACCAGAGATCTCATTCTAGCTTACATGGAGCTGACAGCAGACCAGAAGAACCATTTTTCTGACCTAGTTGTGAAACCAAATGAATACAACATGATCGTGGTCAGCTTTTACTATCTTGTGTACAATCACATCACAGAAGGCTGTGTTAAGACCATTGCTAGAATTTCCTCATCCTGCTGATCTACCAATTTAGTGGCACGACAAGAACAGGAAATGTGGTGTGTCTAGCCTGACCTGTTTGTGATAAACTTGCATTAACTCCTAGTGACCAGTGCCTTTTCTTCAAAATACCCATGAATCAATTGTGTAATGATCTGTTCCAAAATTTTAATAGGAACCTAGATAAAACTCACACTATTTCCTGACTTCTGTGTTTTGTCCTGGGAGAAGGTACAAAGTAAAGCACTTTATTAAAAGGAGAAACTTTTTAAAAAACTACTAAAATATATTGTGTTCCCAGGGCTATTGAGAAGCACCCCACCCCCACCCCACCCCAGTTAACTTTTAAGGTTCAGTTTGACAGACAACCCCCACCTCTTTGTTTTGGAACATAAATTAAACCAGTATTTCATGGACCTTTTCTTCTTCATTGCCTGTATGTCAGTAGGCAGAGGATTTGGCCAACGATTCCTAACCCTAAAATGAAAGGTTAAACACTCTTTAGGCTTATAGGAACAAATGGCTGCCTGTGAGGCATGTGACTTTCAGAAGTCCACTTACAGGAAACAGCCTTCTTGTCACAAACATGTTAAATCCAGGACACGGGTGATGTCAGGTTATTTATCATTGCAGTCCCAGTGCTCAGGACATATTCCTTGTAGCAAATGAGACGGTGATCATGAAAAGGTGCATGCCATTAGGAAATGGGACTCGAAGTTTTCACATCATATATGATTGATACGAGAAACTTTCTGGAAGCAGGTCTGATTATGAGACTGCAGGAAGAGTTCCCAAAGATTCTTAAAGGAGAATGGAAAAGTCACAGAGAGAAAATGGGAAGAGAAACCTTAAAGGCTCAAGGGCACTGTGCTGAGAGCAGGGACACAGCCATGGCGTGAGAGATGAGGCTGAGGATGAAGCCCCAGACCGTTCAGCATGAGTTACGTGCCCTGGACTAACTCAAACTTTAGCACAGCTCCATTTCCTAAGTGATGGACCAGAAGTCTCATCTGGGGAAGCCAGGATGGCTCAGTGGGTTAAGCACTCACTTTGCAGCTCCGGGGACCAAGGATCGAATCCCGGCCCCGGCCCGAGTAGACCCACATGCTGAACTGGGGAGTGCCCCCAGTTCGGTTCTCGCCTGGGTGAGACCCCAGCCCAGTTCCTGCCCTGTGCAGCCCCGTCCACCTGTGGAATGAAACTATGTGGAAAAACCAATAGTGTGCAGCTGTGGAGACTCTTCTGGGCCCTCCTCTTCTTTCTGTCCCTGTCTCTGTATCTCTCTCTCTCTCTCTCTCTCTCTCTCTCTCTCTCTCTATCTCTCTCTCTATCTCTCTCTCTCTCTCTGTCAAAAACAATCAAAATAAATCTTAAAAAAAAAAAGTCGCATGTCACAGAAGTGCTGTGAGCATCAAGTGAGGTAAAGAATATAAAAGCATGTTATCAAATCAGTATCAGCTACACCTAGTTAGTGTGAATAGAAAATGTGAACAGAAAACAGAACATTACAAGAATATATTTAGGATGGAGCAAGAGATGGCTTCCAAACAGCAGACTCTCCATCAAACTTAAAATATTACTGACTTAAGAAAAACATCAACCTCCACCAGGTTGAAAAGACAGTGCTGATGCAACGTGGACACTGAGAGAGAGACAAAGCCACATAGTCATCCAGCTTCGTATTCTCCCCTCAGCTAAAACTCAGCACTTCCTAAACAGAATTCATAATCTTTTGCCTCCAGAGAGCCAGTCATGCCTGTTTCTGGTGGTGACATATCAGCATCTCAAGCCACTTGGGCTGGAAATCTGTGTCTTTATTGTAAAATATTCTATACTCTAAGGGGAGGAGAAAGAAGAGACTTCATGCACATACCTGTCAACCTGTGAAATCTTGTAACTAACTGCTCTGAGCCCAATATCCTCATCTATCAAATGGAGATAATACCACCTGCCCTACTTGTTTCAGCATTTTATGAGAATCAACTGATTGACATAAAATCTTTTTGAAAACTGTAAAATGCTATAAAAATGATGGCCTTCATAATTGCAATATTACAGGACTAAACCAGAATGACTGACTCTGTCTAGCCTGCATATAGAAAGCTGGGCCAAATGCCTCCTATTTAAATAATACCAAACGGTATCAGTTCAAAGCATTGCCACTACCACTTGTCTAATTGTTCTACTTGTTCTCCAGCTAAGTAGATTGAATCTCAGGAGTCTGATGCTGAGAGAATTAAGAAAACCATGGCCACATTAAAGGTGTGAAATTTTTAAGAAATATATTAATGAGGTTGTGGGAAGTGAGCTGACAGTAAAGTAGGTTTGGAAGTGTTTGGTTTTCTTAATTAAATGGAGCTAATGAGTTTCTCCAGTGAGCCTTAGTGCTGGGCTAAACAATCTAACAAGCTGGGATTTCTGTGATCTCAATAAGGAATGGCCAACTGGCAGCTGAAAATATCTGCATCCTGGTGTGACTCATCCTTCACACCTTTGGGTGAAACCTGCCCATCAGAATGCAGAAGCAGGTTGCAAGCACCAAGGAGGCTGAAGTTAGATCCTCTGGGATCTTCAGAAGCTGCCAACACCTCAACTCTTCTTCCTCTCCTCCTCATGTCAAGAGACCTTACTTAGCACTGTGTCTCTGCAGAGTACAGAACCTCAAAGTGAAAACTCCCACAGCTACGAAGTGGCAAAGAGAAGATGGGATTTAATTGAACCAATTATTGAGAATGGAGGTGGATGAGGTGGGATATGAATATACCAAAGTTATGCCCCTGCTCTCCTCACAAAGCTTATGAACAATTGAGGAGATAGATATAATTATTAAAAACTAAGAGGCAATTTAGAATATCTGCAATGGCTTCCATGGTGAAGCCATTTATGACACATGACACAGGCTACTTCGTTTCTGGCCATTCCTGGAATTTCTCCTTCTCTACCCCACGTATACACACACACACAGAGTGTGGGTGGAGCTTCTCTCAGACCTGGTGTGTCCTCTCTTGTATGTTCTACCCCTTCCACCTGAAATGTCCTATCTTTCCATGTAAACATAACTAACCTCCCACTGTGGGGCCACCTAGTCTGCGAAGCCTTTCCCTACCACTTTCTTCCTCTGAGTCACTGTGTCTTCTAGTTCCCCAACCTCTTTAAGCTCATTCCCTCTATGGATCTTTCCACATACACTTTCCCCCATCTCGCTCATTCTTATTCCTAGTCATCTCTCAGGTGTCCACTTAAATACAACTTGAAGACACAAACCTTGATACCACACCCAAGTCTATATCAGGGCTTCATCTCATCTTCTATTAAAATAATGTCTTCTCCCTTTATAACATTTATCACAGCTGTTACATAATTAACAAATAAATAA
Source organism: Craseonycteris thonglongyai (assembly GCA_004027555.1). Taxonomy (NCBI): domain Eukaryota; kingdom Metazoa; phylum Chordata; class Mammalia; order Chiroptera; family Craseonycteridae; genus Craseonycteris; species Craseonycteris thonglongyai. The sequence continues at coordinate 5,556 of PVKE010004060.1, forward strand.
TAAATTCTCTGTATTTATCTAAAGTCCACACACACACATCTTCAAGACTATAGCTTTGATCCATTTCAAGAGCTACCTATCTTGTTCTTCCTTTAAGATTCCAGCACATACTGGTGCTCAATAAATATTTGTTGAACAAATTCTATCCTCAAAGTGTTCAAAGTACTCTGTATAATCTTTGAAGTTTTATTTATTTTTATTGTTTTTTAGAGAAGGAAGAGAGAGACACACACACACATAGGGAAGTGGGGAGGGCCCAAAGCAGTCTCCACAACTGATGAGTTGTGACATTCTTTCATTCCATGCAGTTGGATGTGGGGCCATGTGGGGTGGGAACCAAACTGGGGGGCTTCCCGCGTGTGGGGTGATAATCTTTGCCACTGAGCTATCTTGGCAGTTACCAGATGCACTGCATTTCATCATGTGGGTTTGCACGGGTCAGAAAAGAAATCAAACTCCAGATCTCAGGATTGAGAGGCAAGCACTCAGCCACTGAGCTATCCCATCATCCCCTATAATCTTTGAATATACACTTTCCTATAGTAATGCCACTAATGCTTGCATATTTATTATGTCTGGATATTTTAGTTACCCAAGTCTGGGTGAGGTGGTCCCCAGAGCACCCTGGGTTTGGCAGTATTGTAGATCTCATGTGATAAGAACCTGGTTGGCTTCAGTCTGTCTGCTGTCATCTTTGTGGCAGGTACAGATTGAAAACCACTACAACCCAGGTGCTACCTCTGTGTCTGGAACACAAATCGTTTTTTCAGGGAATGAATGAATAATATTTTTCCCCCATTTTTGTCCTGACCCACCAAAGTATTCTTCAAACGTTGGAAGAATATTATGCTCCAGCATTTAGGTGTCTCATACTCCTTCTGTGCCTGTTGTTTCCTGCTTCGAGCACATTCATTAAAACCTAGTAAACTTCAGATTTACAGAATAGATGCACAATGCGGGCATTCCATTACTTTTTTGAAAAAAAAAAATGCCCTTTTCTCCACAAAATGATTCAGAGACCTGCAGGCATGAAACTCCCTGCACCTCCCCCCACTGAATTTAAATTATTATATGATTTATTGAAAACTGTTACTTGTGAATTTTCCAAGGAGGGGCCTATTTTGTAAGGCTCAGTATAATCCTGTCAACTGTCACTGTTCACCAGGTGGCAGGACCAGGCTGGTAACACGCCCTCTGCAAACACTGTGCTCAGTGCTGCATGGACATACCCAGGCCAGCCCGGGGTTGGGGTGGGGGGCAGGGGCAGGTGAGTACGGGGACTCAATGCCACATCTACTGGGGAAGCTGAAGGAACAAGAGGTGCTGAATGAAGATGGAGAGCGCTTGCAACATATACATAACCTCCCCAAATACCTGAAGGCCTACCATCCAGTTTGATTTTTCTTTGTGTCCCAGAAGAGAGGCTCAGGTGAGGATGAGATTTGTGTTTATTATCAGGAAAATCTGCTTAACAAAGTTGTATAGGGGAGAACGGGCTGCCTTAGAAGAGACTGACATTCTGGATCCCATGGGGTGACGTCGTGGGGAATATTTAAGCATCCTATATGGGAATGGGATGGTAGGGAAGACATACTGAACACTAATGACCATCACTGTTTGAGTCAGCTGCTGAACTTAAGCATTCAATACCTGACACCATCCTAAGTTGTGAGGGTACTCTTATTACCCTTCATGTCACTAATGAAGAAACAGGCACATGAACCTTCAGAATGTGCCCATGGCCACCAAGCTAGGGACACTAGGGACAGCAGCAGCATTCCAGCCCAGCGTCATTCACTTCACAGCATGTGCTTTCAGTGGCAAAGACTGCTGAAGCCCCAGGCACACCTTATCCTCTGGGACTCTTTGAATATTGAGATATCAATAAAAAATCAATGACCCAATCTCAGACACACGTAAGGGAGCCAAGTCCTCTGCCTTCTCCTTGCCCTTTGTCCTCCAGTATAATGCCTATGCTTGCAAGTACAGAGCATCTCACTGGGTTTCAAGTTTATTGTGTATCTCTAGGTATATATATATATATATATATATATATACACGCACGCGTGTGTGTGTATGTATGTGTGCACATAGATCTGACAGGGCTAGTTCATTTCAAGTAACCAAGTATGACTTTGGACAGCTCTTGTCAAGATCCTATAGAAGAGCCAATTCCAAAAATATGTTCCTTTAGTGGTTTTTTAGGGTTCTCCGCTCTGCCTGGATTGACAATGTGGTAACAAGAGACATTCTGGAGACTGGATTTAATGCAACCATATGCTAGACAGAATGAGAACCCATATTGCAGCAGACCAGCCGGTACATTTCCATGTTAACAGAAGCTTGATTGCAAATTACATTTAGTCTCAACAGCTCAGTTCACTGCACACAGATGCCATGGGGGGCTGTAAAGTTAGTGAGATGTGGGGGAGTACAACTCACATTTTTTTTTTTGAAAAAAAAAAATCCTTTAGCTGATAGAATGCCAAGGAGCATCAGCACTGATGCTGAAAAGAAAATGCTGCTATATTTGTTTTGCCAGGAAAGGAAAAATAATCATTGTCGCGAGTTGTGAGTCAAATTATGAATCCGAGCTCGGCTGGTAATTGTCTGATGATACGAATAGGGCTGTCAGATGCTGCACGCACTGTTTGACAGCTAACATGGACGTGCGCTCTGAATGAGGAGTTGCTTCACTGATTCCAAAAGTCAGGCAGACAGAAGGGTGAGTGATTGAAGAGAATTTCCTCAGAATCCTGGCCTCCTCTCTAGGGCTGGATCTGGGTTGCCTTCTCAGACAGTGGTCAGCAGCTCCTCCCATGCGGAGGAGGACCTGTGCAACCGTGGAAAGAACATAGTATGGGTTTGAGTTGCAGGTCTGTCTTGTATTGCTGTGCAACCCTGGGTAAGCCATTTAACCTCTCTGATCTACATCTGAAATGGGGAAGATAATTCTCAATCAGGTCCTCCTCCCAAAATTACTATGACAATCAGCTGAAAATAGTAAATACAGAGTGCTCCATAAATATTGGGGCTATAAGTTGTTTACCTGGTTGGGTTTCTCTTTGTTCTCATTTTACGAGCTGAGCTGAAATGATTTCTTCTTTATTTTCTTATAGCTGGAGCAGAATTTTCCCATATAGATAGAACCTCCTTTCAGAGAATCTTCCATCTTTTTTCTTCTCAGTAGTCTGGCCACAGGACACCTCCCCCACAGAGCCAGAGCCCAGCCTGACTCCTTTTACCTCATGCTTTGATCCTAGGGAATCCAGAAAACTTTTATCAGGTCACAGTAGGTACGCACAGTGCCCTCATTCTTTCTTCAGACTCCAAGCTGGAGCAGAGACTATTCTGCTCAACAATACATGTTCTCCCCTTAGCCTCTAAATCCCAGGACCTCTTGCACTGAAGTGTGGCCATGTGGCTAGGTTCTGGCCAAAGGAATATGAGCAGAAATGAAGGACACAATATCTTGGCTTAACGCTTAAACTATCTGTGCATGCATAATCCATCCTCATTGTCTTCCTCCATCTACTAGCTGAGTGGCAAGGACTCAAGGACCTATGGGAATACAGAGCCACAAGATGGAAGATGGAAGGAACTTGGGCCCTTGAATGATTGCCTGGATCATAAACCCCTGCCAACCTGCCTGGGCTATGAAGTGAGTGAAAAATGAAAGTGCTCTTTTAAGCTTGCTGAGGATGGTGGGTTGGTTGGTTGTTCAAGTAGCTAGCCTACTTTAAAACCCAAACAATCATCTATTTTATCTTACTACACAAAGCATGTCATCACCAGCAACATAACCAGTATCTTATCAAACATCAAACTCTCCCTGATCACACCATGCCTTTGTTTACGTGACAATGTTTTCCATTGCCTCGTGTACTCCCCTCAACTCTAACTACACTTTTCTATTGAGTGATTTCCTACCACCGGGGTCCATCTCTGAAGCCCCCACCCCAATGGAGTTAATTACTTTCTCCTCTGGGCTTTTGCAAAACTTGTACATGCCTTTTATTCTACTACAATTATGGTTTACATATATCTTTCTCCTCTTGAGGCAGAATCCCTGTTTGATTGAAACACTTAATGAATGTCACTATCTGTGGGATTATGTGCCCTGGGACTACATCATCCAGCTTAAAGATAGAGGGACACAGAGGCAAATGTAAACGCCCATTTAACTTTAGAAGGCCTCTTAGTACGGTTTAGGAGAGGAAAGATCGCATCTTCCTTCCTATGAATCCACTGACCAAGACAAGCACTTGATACAAAGATGTGAGTAGGGGGCAGGTGCCGGACCAAGAAATGCAGATATAATGTATTGTGGGTGTGGAGGAGCCCCCTATGAACGGAGGCCTCCTACCTCTCCCTGGTCACCCCAGTTTCCTTTGCCAGCCCACTGGGACCCCTACTGATCATCCTTCAAAAGGCAAAAAGCAAGGCTGTGACCTCGTCACTTCTGAGTCCCGCTCAGCCAATCAGGACTATTGCTTGAAAGCTACAAATGCACAGTTCTGCTCACAGCAGGACTTCCTTGCTCACACCACACACCACTTTGTACAATCGAGGACATCTTGTTGGCATTTACCTTTCAGGGAACAAACCATTTTTTGGTGTGCTTTTTTCCAGTGGCTGTACTGTTCTGTTGTTCCTGTTTTGGTTTGAGATCTGTTACCATTCCCCACTTTGGGGGTTTTCAGAAGCTACTTTATTTTTTGACTTTCTTATACATGACACTTGGCAGCTTTTTAATCTGTCACTCTGACATCCTTGTTGGCATAACATACCTTTTCAGGGAATTCCTAGGGAGTGCTCAGGGATTATCCAATAGCATTGAGGCAGAATGGTGACAAAATCAAGGACTGAAATAGCAATGGAGCCCAGGTGAGGCCTAGCTCTACCAACCTTTCTGGGACAAATCATTTCACCTTAGTCTCTTTGTCTCTAAAATAGGAATAAAATTATGAATTCTGTCCTTCTATCAGTTCCGTCAGGGCAGGGATTATGCCCATTTTGTTCAAAATTGTATACCAATAGTATCCCCCTGCCCAGTACATGGTAGACCCTCAATTGTTGAGCAACTGACTGAATGAATATCATGGAGATCAAATAAGACAATAATGATAAAAGCACTTTGTAAATCCTGTAGTAATATACACAGGGGAGTGTTATTATTGAACAGATGGGGAATGTGTGGACTGTCCCCAAACTGAAGAGTTACTACCTATTTTAAGATATTAGAAGATACTTTTGCAAATATTTTTCAAATATGCATAATATCCTTGGTGTGGCCCAGGGTCGCAGTTTAAATGGGAGACGGAGCAGAGAGGTAATTTCTGTCCTAACAGAAATGAAGACAAGAGAAGACAGCATGTGTTAAAGAGGCCTAGAATGTTCCTAGGCAGAAAGAGTTACACATCACAGAGGAATCTTATACTCACTTGTTATAACAACAGCTTATATTGTCTGGCCAAGGTCATTGAAATCTAGAATTGGATGTGAATTTTACCAAGAACTCATTATTTCCTCGTGTGTTTTATATAATACTTATTTATAATTCCATCAAGTCTGAAAAGTGATTTAAGACAGAACTTGTCAAAACAGATCATCTTAGCTGACAAAATCTTTGATCTCATAGATGGGAAAATTAGGGAAATGACATATCTAAGGTAACTAAAGTAGGTGTGATATTCATGTTAGGCACATTCCTAACCCTACTTTCTGAATCATAAATAGCTGGAAACACTAAGAATATTGGCCTATAGCAAGAAAGAAAAATTAAAGAGACACATAGAGAGAATATAGGCAAAAGTAGAACTACTTGTTGGATTTCCTCTAGCTCCCCATCCCCCATTCTGATGCCCCAGCATCCTTAAAATAAATGTATCTTTATATCTCAGCTAGCGTAGGTGGTTTTTCTTCATGAGAACAGGAGTTATAGGCAATCCAATTACAAACTACAAGCTCCTTGAGGGTTCATGTGTCTCCACATCCACTGGTCCAATGCCATACACAGAGTGGGTGCTCAGTGAGTATAAGATGTAGATACTAAAGCATCCAGAATCTTCCCTAATATCTGCTCTCCTGAAGTGTCTCTCCTTTTCCAGACATCCTTTCCCATAAGAATCTTGTACTGTAACTGCCATAGACTATCCCATCTCTTTCTCTAAACCAATGTTCCTAGCAAAACCCCCAGTGGTTCCAACCTAGACCCAGGCAGTGAGGGCTGTAAAGAGGCTAGAAACCACTGTGGTAGAACTATAAGTGTGTTTATTGCGTTAAGTTCATCAAGCATCAACCACAAGTTACTCTAACAGTGTTAAAGAAAGTGAAAGAGAACAAAATCACCATTCTAGATTTGTGACAGAAAAGATGAGTAAAAGAGTTCTCAGCCCTAAAGGAGTTTAGAATGCATTGGAGATAGACACAAATACACACAAGTGGGATATAATTTAAAGGTTATAATAAACACAAGTACTCTGTCCTCTAAGAGCTTGGGGGTGATACTGGGACGTGAGATCAAAGAAGGCTTCAGAGAGTAGGAGACATTTGCACTGGGCCAGGAAATATGCGTAGGATTTTCCCAGATGGCAAGAGTCAGGAAGAAGGGTATTCTAAGCAAAGGAAATAACAAGTGTAGTGACAAAAAGGGGTGGACAAATATGACAATGATTAGGGGCTATAATTTATCTGAAATGCCTAGCTTAGCATTTCTCAGAAGATGTTCTGGAAAAAAAAAACAAAAACGTATGGTCAGTAAGTATGGGGAAAATGCATCCGATGTTCCCACTTAGAAATTTTAAATGCTTGTGTGCCTATCAAAGGCTCTGAGAAATCAGTGAGGAGGCTACCTAGATAGTCCAGGGAAGCATGGTGAAGTGCCTGAAGGGGGATAATAGGCATGAATACAAAAGGGGATACATGTTAGAGAGACCTCAAAGGGAGTGCAATTGAGACTTACCAAATGCAGAAGAGGGGTAGGTTTAAAAAGACCAGGTTTAACTTGAGAGACTGAATGATAGCAACACAATTTGAGAAGCAAAGAAAAGTATTGGGGAAGATAACACAGGTTTTGTTAGGGTACTGAATATGAGAAGACTGTGGGGCAATCATGTGAAGATGTAAACAGATGGCTGCAGAAGTGATGTGGCAGTTCAAGAAGGTGGTTGTCAACCATTATACATGCTACAGAAATGACCAAGCACTAGACAAGGCAGCAAATTGGATAAGCTCCTTCATGGTCCCCTTTGGCCCTTATTTGGTCTCCATAACAATCAAGCAGAGGAAGCCACACAAAGGAGTGTAGACGGCACAGCCTTGGCCTGCTGACCACAGCCAAGTGCATCACAATTGGCAGCTAGTCATGAAGGTAGTGGCTGCAAACAGGAGCTTGTCTTCTGCACATCCCAGTGAAAGGAGGTATGCTATTTAAAGAAATATTTTTTACAAGTGAAACTTTTCAGCGGCCCTATTAAAGTGGTGCCCTTTCTTTTGACCTGACCACATTGAGGAGAAACAATGGAAATACAGGGTATTCAAGAAGAAGCATAGAAACCGAGCATATTCCTTGCAGTGTGATTCAGTGACCCTTCCTAGGCACCAGTGCAGCCTGGGAAAGTGGAGAAAGCATGGGGCTATGAGTCAGGTGCCTGAGGCTTTAGCCCTCCTGCCTCCATCAGTTAATCACTCACTTATGTCCCTGTAAAGATTACAAGGAAATACATTACCTTCTACACATGTCTGTGACTCTGTTTACAATCTGTAAAATATGTTTGTATCACGATACCTGCACTGCTTATTCTGAGGGGTATCAGGAGGTTTCAATGAGATGGGACTGTTTTGTGAAAATTAACATTAATAATGAAGACTGTTTGTTCTAAATATGTATCCTAAAGTGTTGGATCTACAAGGGACCCTGGGCACTAAATGGTATAACAAGCTCATTTTGCAGACAGGACATAAGGCCTACAGAGGGCAGATGATTTACTCAAGGTCAAAGTCAGCAGGTAGATTGGTAGGTGCTCTTTCTACCAAGCACCACTGCCTTCTATGATCTGAGAGCTGGAACCATGGCTGGAAAAAGAAATCATAGACTGGAAAGAAAATGTGGTTGAGTAGCCAACCTATTGTATTCAGAATCCCAAGTAGCATGTGCAGCCTGCAGTGTCAGCCAGCTAAAATCATTCGCCCCCATATTTCTCTATAAAGTGAGATTTCATTTGTGTTTGACTGAGTTGGCCACAGCTGGACCTCTCTGACCCTTCAGCTCAATAACTAACATACACAAAACCATTTCATAATGGTGAACATCTTCATACTGAGCTACCCTCACTGACTCAATTAGATGGTCAGACATAGTAATGTCACCCTTTCCTATAGATCCTCTCCTCTCTAATCTCAGAGGGAATGTTCTAGGTGGAAGACAATGGGCAATTTTTACTCACACTTGTGGAAGGGTTTCCCACCAACCTATTGTTCAGCCCTCCAGCACTAACTGTTCAGAATTAATGCAGACCCCACAGGTTAGGAGCTCATTTCCACAAAACTACCCCCATTTCAAATGCAGTCTTGCCACCTGTACTTCTGACCAACTATTATAAATTCATGGGGCTCCCACAATGCTTCCCTCAGGTTTGATGATTTGCTAGAACTCACAGGACTTAGAAAAGCACTTCAGTTACTATTACCTATTTACTATGAAGGATATAAGTCAGGAACAGCCAGATAGAAGAGATGCATAGGGCAAAAAATAGGGAACAATCATGGAGCTTCTTCACCCCACCCCCACCCCCAACACCTTCGTTAACCCATAAGGTCGCCAAAACCCGATGGTTAGGGATGTTCATGGAGGCGTCACTACATTGGTATAATTGGTTAAATCACTGGCCAATGGTGATCAACTCAAGCCCCAGCCCCTTTGCCCCTCCTGAGGTTGAAAGTTCCAACACTCCAATCATACCTTGATCTTCCTGGTGACCAGCCTCTATCCTGAAGGTATCTAGGGGCCCCCAGTCACCAGGCATCTCATTAGAAAAAAAGACATTCCTATCACCCCGAAATTTCCAAAGGACTTAGGAACTCTCTGTCAGAAGATCAAAAAATACTCCTATTGCCCTTGTCACTCAGGAAACTACAGGTTTCAGGAGCTCCATCCAAGAATCAGAGACGAAGACCAAAAATATATCTTTTATTATGCCATAGGGGCCACCATTTATTTCCTTCCTGAACTGGGGCAATAGTTTCCTAACTGATCTTCCTGGTTCTTGTTCCTCCTTTATCTTCTCTTTCTCACAGCTGGCATTATCTTCCCAGTTATTTCACTGTATCTCCCCTCCCCATCTGCACAGCCTATGGTACAAGGCCCAAAGCCTTCATCCTGGCCTCAGGACCCTTCCAGATATGGTCCCCATCTCTCTTCTGAGCTTTATTTCTTGGGCTCCCTTACTGGTACACTACTTACCAAGCTAAACCTAGACTCATTGCTAAGTCCTGAATACATGTAGACCTTTCTTCACAACAGTCTCCCAATTGGGTAGACCATTTGTCAAGGTACACCTTTGTTTTCTATGCCTACCCATGTTTTCCCTATTTTTATCACATTTTTTCTTTCATATTAATAATATTGTGATGTGTGTCCTTGTCCCACTTACTCATTAGATGGTCTTCATGTCAATTCATCTCTTTATCTCCCATAGTGCTCAGTTCAGTGCCTGGAAATCAGGCCTCAGCCAGTAAAATAACATATTATTTGAGGAAACATACACTGTACAAGAACTGAAGATCGTGATAATGAAAAACAATCACACAAACACCAAACAAACAAACAAACAAAAAACACACCAGCACTGGCTAAAGATGAAGGCATTGCCAAGCGGCCTCAAATCAGAGCTGAATTGCTGGTTCTCCAGACACACACACAAAAAATTGTTTTACCTGCTCCTCCTCTTGCCTGTTCAGTTGCTTAAGTTGCTTTGAAGTTTGTAAAATGGCCAATATGTCCAATCAGAGTAGTGTTTCCTCTTCAGACAGGAAGACTGCTGCTAAGGAGAGAAGCCACGCTTGTTTTTGTGGTCTGGGCTGCAACAGTGACTCATCCAATAAAGCCAGAGGCTGTCTATTTTGATCTTTCTATGTTCAGAGTCTATTTACAGTTGTAATTTTCTTTCTTTTTCTTTCTCCCTTCCCTCCTCTGGTGACTTGTCAGAATGGTCACACACCATTTGACAAAAGGAACCTGCATAAGGAGAGAGAAAGAGAGAGCATGATTGAACACGCATTCAGCTAAGGCCCACGAATGAATGCGTGTGTGTGCAGCTCTGATGATAGGGTTCTGGTAATGACTTGGCCTTTTTCTCCTTGACTGAATATTCCCCCAGGCTTGCCAGTCTGGGCTCTTGTTATTTAATGAGGACATTGGAGTGCAGCTTCAAGATGTCTGCAGAAACGACCTTTTCTTTGGGAGCTTTCCAAATGCAAAGAAAAGGAGCGTAAGTTAGACAGGGTGTTCTGGAATACAGCTTTGGAATTCACTCTTTCCTCCAGCTCAGAAGCCTGGAACCACATCCTGTTGGAGCTGAAGAGAACCATAGAGATGATCTGGCTACACATTTTCATTCTGCAGCTGGAGAAACTCAAAGCCAGGGAGGACAAGCACATCACCATAAATTGTAGGGCGGGCACAGTCACAGCAAACACATGCTTGGAACCTACGTCTCCCAGTTGTAGTAGGTGTGCTTTCTAATGCTTTGAGGTAGGAATTAACAGCTGGCTACATGTTTGCTTCAATAAGGGAAAAGCTTTTCTTAGTTTCCTATGTTCAACCATTGGCAGTATGACATTCTCCTTTCCCTGTGCTCAAAAAGATGAGAGACCAGCAGCACCAGTAAAGGCAATAATCTCTCCTTATAAACTCAGTGTCTTGCTATTAGTTTTGAAAGCCCATATAGGATTAGAATATGTGTCAGTGGTGGAGGGTATTAATTAGAGCAACCTCAGACGTCCCAAATCTGCTTCATTCACCGTATATCTGCATTTGTGTTCCATTGGCAAAATGGGGAATTAGTTTACAACTGCGAGCATTCATTCTTCTCAAGTTTAAATGAGAAACTATGGTCAGCAAGTTCATGGTAATGTAAATCTCTGTTCTATTTGTGAGAAGTATTATTATGCTGCTGTTGTTACACTCTTATCTATGGGGGAGAGGTCTATTTTCTACACAATGGTAATTTCATGTTCTCATATTAAGAGAGACCCCTTACTTCTAAATGAGAATGTTTAAAGATTGTTTTTGGTTATGTATTTTGCACATTATCATTATAGACTATTTGGAAATCTACAAACATATATATTTTTTTAATCTGTAATCTCATTATCGACCTAGAACCACCTTTAGACTATGACAGTCCCTTATCCTCTGATGATATTTGGGTTGCTGGGATTATACTTTTATGGTCTATTCCAGTCACCTGTTAAGAAAGAAAGCACCAAAACAAGAAGTTAACTTTTCCAGTACTATGTATAATTCCCAATTATTTTAATGAGGAGTAATGCTTGAATTCTCTGAAGCCCCATAATCTCCTACAGGCAGAAAAGAAATAATGGTCCCCAAAGGCAGTCTAATGGTTATTTTTTAGTTGAGTCGTCTCTCTCTGAATTAGGAGAAAGGCCATGATGCTTATAATCCTATATGTTGAGGCCTCAGGATCTGCATATGCATGATGATTGTCTGGTTGAGGATGTTCTGTACTACATAGAGCTGACCTTGAAGTGAGAGCTTGATAACTGCATTATGATATACTTGACCTTGGCATAATCATCAATGTGATCATTTGTCAGTTCAAATTTCAACTGAGAAATTTTAGGATTGCTTTTATAAAAAGGGCCTTAAATATTAATCTTGAATTTATCAACCTCTGTGGGACTTTCGATGCATTTTCCCATCCTTTTACAGTACCACACACAATGCTCGGTAGAGAAATAAGTGTTTGATTGTTACTTAGGAAATGAACAGATTATTCCTATCACCTTTCTACTGCACACCTGAAGCAATTATACCTTTACCCAGAACCTTCCTTTTTACCTTTGCCTGTGCTTTAGTGAAAAGAACAGTAAACTTAGAATTACAAAAACTGATTTTAAATGGGAATGAGCCTACAACTCTTCCCTAAAAGAGAATTCCAATTAATAACTGTGGAAGGAAGGAGAAAAATAGAAAATAATTAGAATACCACAATAATCATGGCAGCAGCAAGATCTATCAATAGATGCTAAAATTAGTAGGTGAAAGTTAAGTATTATGGGATATCTGTATAATTTCAAAGTATCTCGTCCCATATTATTTAGTAATCACAAAGGGAAAATTAGTAAATTTCCAGTGGAGAAACCCATCAGATGCCATTAACTTAGACCAAGTAATCAAGGGTGATTTCATCAATAGTGCCCATCAACATGATCTGATATGCCCTGAGAAGGACACTTCACCTTTGTTGTCCTTTCCAAGGCCTTCAATATAGTTACAAGAAAATGTCAATCAAATCTCAATTGAAGGACATGCTACAAACTAACTCATCAGTACACTTCAGAAGTGTTAAGCACATGAAAGACAAGGAAAAACTGTGAGGAACTGTTCCAGATGGTAGGAGACTAAGGAGACATGACAACTGACAGTAATGTGGGAATCAGAATTGGATCCTGGGAAAGAATAAGACATTAGTGGAAAAATAGGAGAAATCTTCATGAAGTCTGTACTTTAATGAATGATGTTCTACCAAAGTTAATATCTTCATTTTGATTATTGTTCTATAGTTATAAAACATACTAATGTTAAGGGAAGTTGGGAAAAGAGTGTATAGAAATGTTCTGCATTATTTTTGTAATTTTATTGTACGGTAAGTCTGAAATTATCTCAAATTAAGAAGTTTAAAAATAACTGAGTATGAGTGCTTCACACTGCCACCATCCACGGCAGGTCCTTAGGTAAATCATTCAACTTCCCTAAACCTCACGTTTCAGCATCTCTAAAATTAGTGAAACAGTATGAATCTTTTGTTAATGTGAAGTGAACATGAGATAAAAACCTGAGGCATTTTTAAAACTATAGGGGAAGCAGGGATGGCTCAGCGGGTTAAGCCCTCACTTCGCAGCCCCAGGTACTGAAGATCAAATCCTGGCCCTGACCTGTGCTGACCCACATGCTTAACTAGGGTGTACTTCCCATGTGGGAGGCCCCCAATTTAGTTCTTGACCCAAGTTTGGCCCCTGGCTCGAGGGAGTGTATCTCCCATGCAGGAGGCCCCCAGTGCAGTTCCCGCCCTGTGCGGCCCCTGCCCACCTGTGTGGAACAAAACCATGTCAAAAACTGATGACATACAACTATAAAGACTGTTCTGGGCCCTCCCCTTCTCTCTTTCTCTCTGTCTCTCTCTCTCTCTGTCAAAAACAATAAAATAAATCTTTAAAAAAGAACCTGTAAATTCTTTGTTTGAAAAGATATCATTTTTATTTAACCCGCTTGGCCTTTATTGCCCCATCAACCTACGGTAGCCAGATAAAATACAGTTAAATTTGAATTCTAGATAAACAATTCTTAGTATCAGTATGTCCTATGCAATATTTGAGACATAATTATATTAGAAATCATATTTTTTGTTTGAAATTCAAATTTCAAACAAAAATATGTTCTGTGTTTTTATTTACTAAGTCTGGAAAATCCTACCTCCACTGAGCTTTCAATGCTCTGTCCCTTTCTTTAAGACTCTTCCTCTTTGCCTTGTTCAGCCTGTCCGTATACAATACTCGTTTTCAGCTCTGAAAACCCTCTGATACAAGGGTTCCTGTTAAGCACTGTGGCCGGCCATGCTCCAGGAGAGATGGCTAGTTAGTAACAGGCCTCTGTCTCTTTCAAAGTGAGTTCCTGGGGAATGTGTGACTCAGAGGAATTTCCTCTGCTTGACTTGTAATTGTGCAAAGCGCATTTTAAAACTGTTAGGGTATTTTGATTACCCACCCTCAGGTAACAGCCCAATGACATGTCTAATGCAGATATTTAAGCCACAAGGAAAAGGCAGAACTATCAATAGCCCAGAAGGTAGACCATCTCTTGGGACCTGTGATGTGGTTTTTGGGAGGGAATAAAAGAGAAAAAGTGGGAGCATTTGAGTACAACACTTGCACATACCTCAGCTACTCACATAGGGGAACTGTATCTGTTCTCACCTTCTTGAGAAGCTGAAGCAAGATGAAGAATGTAACATAAGGAAATGGTCTTTTGGTTTTTTTTTCTTTGCTTAAGGCCATTCATTGCACCTACTTCTTATTTCTCTTCGAAAACATCTTTGATTTTCAAGGTTCTGCTCAAAGGCCACCTTTTTGGTGAGTTTTCAGCCCTGGTTCTCCAAACCAGGTATGGTTTGTCTTTCCGGTGACTACATTACTTTGAAAACAATAAAGACCTCTTTACCTGGGACTTTAGCCACATGTCCACATTTTATCTCTTTTTCAGCTTTGAGAGCAAACATTGGCTCATGTTTATGTCAAGATTTCCTACAGTGCCTCCAAAGCAAAAGCAGTCTTCTAAATTGGGAGTTGAGAGACCCAAGTCCCAATTCAGATTAACCCCTAACTTGGTGTATTGGTAACAGCATATACTATTGCAGGTACAAATTTAACATAGGTAAATAGCTTCTGTTTATACACATATAATATAATTACTTAGACAATTTCTAAAATCCTCCCCGTTCTGACATTCTGCCCTGTAGGATCCCAGTGATTGATAGAGCAGGCATCTGAGTAATGGTCTTAAACTACAAACACCTTCCTGGCTTCTGAAAACAACTGCTAGTGTGAATCACAATTTTCTCTCTTGTTACCTTCTCCCACCTTGGAGGTATATAAGAAATATTCAGAGCAAGGGACTTCTATAGGAGGTACCCCAGGCTCCAAGGACTCCACAGAGCAAGAGGATTTCCATGAATCAACAGCATGAAACCTCAGGGCATCTTTTCCTCTGGGTCAACTTCAGGAAGGAGGCTTGCTGCCTCAAAGGGAAGATGCAGTTTGATTCTAACCAATAATAGTCACAACCTTTAAGTTTATATGTGGTTTTACATGATATTCCTGCTAGATTTAAACAGAGTAAGATATTGGGGATGCCAGAATAGCTCAGCAGTTAAGCACTTGCCATTGGTAACCCCTAAGATGGCTCATAGGTGAAGGTTCTCACCTCCCATGCAGGAGGCCCCCAGTTCATTTCCTGCCCTGAGCAGTCCCATATCCACCTGAGTGGAATGAAATACTGTCACAACTAATGATGGACAATGATGGAGACTGCTCTGGCCTTCCCCCCTTCTCTATCTATCTATCTATCTATCTATCTATCTATCTATCTATCTATCATCTCCTTCCCTCAAAAACAATAAATCTTTTAAAAATAAATAACTAAATACATACATACAAAATAGCATAAAATACTTCATCTCTCTGGGCCTCTGGTTACCTACTGTTTCACAATGGAAACCATGTAAGAGCTGGTCTTCTCTCCTCACAGTGTTTGATAGACATTAAATAAGACCTAACTAGCAACGAGTGCATTCTACATGATGGGGACTGAGCACTTCACATGTATCACTTAATCCTAATATCCGCGTAACTTTGGTAATAACGTTCCCATTTGAATAATGAGGAAACCTATGCTCAGTAAGTTTCAGTAAGTTGTACAAGGTCACAGAGCCAGGAATAATCAGAATGGGTTTCAGATACATACAGCTGCCCTCCCCACCTCCAACCTATGCTCTTAACCCCAGATTCCTCACTTTTCATGTGAAAGAGCTTTAAAATCAGAAAACATCATGCACATGAAGAACTTGTCATTTAATCCTTGCAACACACCAGAGGTCAGTAAGGCAAGTAGTTTTTCCCTACTTCATAAAAAAACATAGATCAGATCTATTATCATCTAGTTAGTAAGTGGCAAAGCTAGCAGTCAAGCCCATTTTCTGGTTCTATGACCAGATTCCCTCAACAAAAGAGACAAAACTTTTTGGTTCTGTGTAAAAGCAGAATGGTATTTTTTTTTTTTTTAAGATTTATTTTATTGTTTTTGACAAAGACTGGGAGAGACAGAGAGAGACAGAGAGAAGGGGAGGGCCTAGAGCAGTCTCCATAGTTGTACATCATCAGTTTTCAACATGGTTTTGTTCCACACAGGTGGGTGGGGCCGCGCAGGGTGGGAATTGGGCTGGGGGCCTCCCACATGGGTGGCATGTGCCCTCGAGACAGGGACAGAACCGAGGGGGGGGGGGCAAGAACCAAACTTGGGGCCTCCCACATGTGAAGCACACCCCAGTTCAGCATATGGGTCCGCAAGGGCCGGGGCTGGGATTCAATCCTCAGTCCCCGGGGCTGCAAAGTGAGCACTTAACCCACTGAACCATCACGGTTTCCCTATTTTTTTTAAATATTAGAAGATCCTAGCACCTTATAAGAGTATAGCTCTACCTTCCATGTGTCTCCTGAGTTAAATTGACTTATTTTACCCAGAACAAAGAGTTTTCCCAGTGTCAGCACCTCACAGTCCAAAACCAACTTTTTCCTGTCTCATGCATCATCCCCCAAATGAAAATTGCCAGCAAAGTCCTGCTTCCAGAACGTTTATTATCTGTAATAATGCTGTGAAAAAGCCCAGCTCTGTTCCAGGCAGCAGCAGTGCTTATCACACCGGCAGGGAGAAATCCAGCTTGCACTGTGTCAGAGAAGTTAATCCCATATGAAACAATAAAGATGGAATGTGAATGCCATCAGGGTGAGGTTCTTGCACAAGCACTTTCCTGAGCATTATAAGCATTTTAAAACTAAAACAAGATACAAATGTAAAAAAACCCACAAAACAATACCCAGAAGCCCCATTTTCTGAGCAGGCAACATAATCTTTCACTGAACATAAATGATAGCTGATGATGGGTAACTGAGAGATGATTGATAGATAGATTAGATTAAATAGATAGATGATAGATAGATAGATAGATAGATAGATAGATAGATAGATAGATAGATAGATAGATTAGATAGACATGATCGATAGAGATAGAGCTACCATGAAGAATTCTGGGAAGGAGGAGGATGGTCTTTCCTGAAGTCTGATGCTCTCAAGCTGCCAGAACCCTAATGTGGGTCTGGAAGGTGTTGCTTCATTGACGCCTTGTGGCTAAGAGGACATATGCATAAGGAGACCAAAGGAAAGCCAAATGGGAGAGGGGTTGTTTACAAGAAAGCTGTAGCTTTTTATTTCTTTGCTAGTCTCCCACTTCAAGTAGCAGGCAGGGGTGGGAGGTGGGCAGGAGCTAATTAACTATAAACAAGCAGCCCTGAAAACAGCTCAGATGGCCTGACAGGCCCAGGGCTCCACGAATAATAAGCACCTTCCTTTATGTAGCGCTTTATAGTTCACAGCACACTATAAATTAGATCATTTCTTTTGATCCTCAAAAACAATAAGGGGATGTCAGCTGAGATTAGTAACCCCATTTCACACCTGAGAAAACTGAAACCAAGAGAGAGAAGCTTGCCCAAGGTTACACAACTACGCTGCAGCCGAACAAGAATGTGAACTGCTTTTTTCTGACTCTAGAACAGTTTCTCCTCTTGTGTGATGTTATTATTGTAAAGTTAAATGTTGAAAATAATAAAATCTATTCTTTTTTAGTATAAGCAGACTTTTTAATATAGTTGCATAGAAGTTTATTGAGTGTATAAAATTTACCATCCGATATTGGAGAACAAAAAGTATAAGCAAACATTTCATGTGGACAGGTACCTAAAAGATCACCTTACTGAAGTAAAGTAAAGTAAACCACTTTGGATCTCCTTGTAGGATCTCTTATTGCATAGGTAGAAAATTTATGTAACTTTTAGGATAACAAACTAAATGTTACGATTTCTTTCACAAGGATATTCTAAACAAAGATAGGTCTAGTCTCTGCCATCATTTGCCCATTCAACAAATATTTATCTTGCTCTGTGCCAGTTGTTGATTTTTCCAAATTGAATGTGAAAATATTTCTGTGGGTTGGTCTCATGAAGGAAGAAATAAGGATGACTATTTTTGCACTGATCATGGAATAATAAATGTTTATTGAAGAGAAATATTATCCTTATATATAAAATAGAGAGACTATCGTGGCCTGTTATCAGGGTTATTTAGTGGAACATTAAATGGGTTAAAAAAGATCATTTATATAGTTTGTCTATACTTTCTTATGAAACCCTTTGCTCTAAAGAACTCATAAGAAATATGCATATATGAAACAGATAAAAGAGGAAGTTTCCACTTGAGGGGAGGGGATGATAGGGGCTGTACAAGAGTAATCCAAGTCCTCCTGGTCATCCCTATCTCCAGCCTTTCCCAGCCAGAGCCGATTAGAGAACCACTGCTTTATCCACTATACAAGAGAGAGATCCCACCACCCCTCCAAGTTCCCAGGGCACTTTGCACCTGCCTCTTTTCTAAGCTACCATGATTTGTTCTCATAAGAAAGTTCCCTGTGAAGCTGGGCTGGCTCAGCAAGTTAAGTGCTCACTTTGCAGCCCTAGGATCCAAGGATCAAGTCCCGGCCCCAGCCCTTGCAGACCCATATGCTGAACTGGGGTGTGCTTCCCACATGGGAGGCCCCCAGTTCAGTTCTCACCAGGGTGAGCTTCCCATGTTAGAGGCCCCCTGGTTTAGCCCTCAGCTTGCAGGGGCATGCCTCCCATGCGGGAGGCCCCTGGGCTGGTTCCCACCCTGTGTGGCCCCTGCCCACCTGTGTGGAATGAAACTATGTTGAAAACTGATGACATACAACTATGGAGACTGCTCTGAGTCCTCCTCCTTTTCTCTTTCTATCTCTGTCTCTCTTTCAAAAACAATTTAAAATTTTTTTAATATATTTAAAAAATAAAATAAAAATAAATTTCCCTCGCAAGAGGTTGAGAACAGGACTCCCCAAGATGTGCTACCAATGTCATGTGGATTACTTTGAGCTAAAGACAGTTGAGACCCTGGGGCTCCAGAGAAGCTGTTACTTTCTCCTTAAAGAATTTACAATGGGCCTCACCCATAATGACAGTTAGCACCAGAAATAATTTTTTATGGCCAATCTGTAGGGAAGGAGAATCTTCTAATTACTGAACATCTGCTTGTCTTCTCATCCTGCAAATTGCTCTCCTCTTCTCTGAAGCCCCAAGTATCTTCCTTCTTTCCGTGGCTCAGGATACCATGTATGCCTCATTTTACTCTTCTGTCTCTGAACTGCTCATGCATGTGGGGCTCTCGTGTATGCACATGTAAATAATTTGGTTATTGTTTTCTTGTTAACCTCTCTCATGGAGATTTAATTATGAGACTAGTCAAAAAGAATAGAAGGTTAGAGGAAAATTTCTTCCTCATCACACCAACCTGCCCCCCTACACCAGACTCAGCTCAAAATAATCCACATGCCAAAGTAGTACATCTTAAGGACAGGCACCATGTTCCTGTTCTGTGTCCACACTGCAGAGCTTCCCCACACTGTCTCCAACACATGAGTACTCATTAATGAACGTGTTCTGAATTAAGGTATGAATTAGTGAGGGAGCAAATGAACAATAAGGATCTTCAAGAGAGTAATAGTCTTGAAAAATCTGGTCAGAACAAACACAATGAAGTTAAGCTCTACTATTGCTTTACTAATGCATTTTAAAACCTAAACACTCATAGGATAAAATTTCTGTTTTATAAATGGAAGGGATAGCAGCCTTGATGGGCCTGCCAAGGCCAGCAAGTCAAGGTCTGAGTGAGAAGCACGCAGAAGTGGAGTTCCCAGGCGCAGTCCCAGTCCTAAGAAGAACCCCTGCTATCGAGTCATTAGCCAAATCCTGATTACCAGAGGTCAAGAGAACACGCAGCAAGCCATGTCTCTATGGTTTAGGCCAAGGAGAGACTTGCTAGAGTGCCAGGATGTACAATGAATGTTTTACCTTACAAACTCTGGGGAGAAAACATGCTCCTTTCAGTATTAATTGCTTCATTCAAAAGAAGCCATTTAGAATCGGAGTCTGGTCTTTTTCCTTGGTGAGTAATTTCAGGCTGCCTACCAAAGCTTTCGTTTGTTGAGAGGAGAGAGGAAAAGAAAGCATTTTGTAGAGGCATTTTAATTTTCATATTTAATGAAACAGATTGAGGAGCAGGTTCTTTTGACTCTATTTTTCTGTTCCCTGAATACCTTCTTGTGTATTACATATTCCACTGGAGCTTCCTGCAAGAACTTTTCTACATTTCACAAGTTAAGGCTGTCAAATGTTACCCACTGAATCAAATAGATTTCTTGCGCCAATATTCAGTTTTTATTATTATTGTAACAGACCAATCATAAATCTCGAAGCTGGAGAGAAAGAGAACATGTACTGATGTTTCACCATATTCTCTTGAGCACATAAAATTATATAACTCTCTGAAGCCCTCTTTTTATTGCTTCATCTAAAATGCTTTGCATTCTTTACAGGAAACATTCTTTAAAGGGGTTACTTCTCCTTAGTAAAAGCAAATTAGCCAGTCAATCTGAAATTGTATTTGTTTTAATTAGTAATTAACAAAAATGTAGATATAAACGCCACTGGATTGGAGTCAGGAGACATGATCGCTCATTTCAGCTATTATTTATTTTAGTATTTTCACTCTCTTTTTCTATAAAAAAAAAAAAAGCAGAGATTTTGTCTGTTTTTGTTCATATATAGAACAAAACAAGAATAGTGCCTGGATCATGTTTGGGGCTCAATCAATATCTGTGAAATCAATAATGTAACTCAAGGATTTGACTTGGTTTATCTGGACTTCAATTTTTTTGTTTATTAAAAAACCAAAAGCGTTGATAATATCTGTGTTTCCTACCTCACAGAGTTATTGTAAGGTTCATGTGAGATAAATGATGGCTTTGTGAAACTGCTGAGTTTGCACATAATTAAAGCAGTAGCATCATTAGTAACAGCAGCAGTTTCTGCACCTATTAGCTGTGTGACCCTGGCCAAAATATTTTCATTCTCCGTTTTTGTTTCCTTGTATATAAATGCACAGGGTTTGGACTAGATGATCCCTAGATTCCTTTCTAGCTCAAACCAAGATCCTTAAACCAGTGAACAAAACTGATTTAGTACCCATTCTGCAAAATGCTCTTCTAGGGAAAAACACCAAGAAATAATTGAAGAGATTTTAAAGAAAAATAAAAACAATAACTTTTTTAAATACTTCGTCCTAAAATATAAAAGCAGACCATGAGGGGAAATCCTGGGAAGATGTGAAAACCAGATTTCACAAGAAAAGTCATTTGGGGAAATCAAAAATTGAGTTAGCTGCTGGTATGCATCTTGTGGAGATCATTCTGACCTTCCAAACTGCTTGTGCAACAAACTTGGATTTGACATTTGGTGTTGGCTTTTACAATGAAACCAATGAGAAATATCTTTACAAAGCAGGCTGCACAAAAGGGTTCAGAAAAGTGTCGATTTGCGGGGAAGGGGAACCAAGAAAAGCCTCATAAATATGCTATTGTGATTTCAACAAGCTACTTCCTTTGAGTGTTTGTACAACTCAAGGCAATTCCACAAAAAGAATAAGCATCTTCAGAGCTCTGAGAGTTACTCATTGATTCAAGGAGTAAGACAATTTCCTCCAGAATTCAGTGAGGGAAGAAACCCATCAACAAATATAAATGGTATTCGGATACTAGATACTATAGGGAAGTAGACATAGAAGACCACAGTTCTTGCCCTAGGGAACTTCTATAAAAGCATTCAAGATATAAGGTTAAAATATTTGTCTAATAAAACATGTCCCAAATTGCCTAATCTTATTTGTATATATTTGTATAATGAGATAAATGCCAATGTAAAGATTACTATAAAATGTAAGATTAAAATGTTGCAGATTAGAACATTAACTTAATCCCATTATCAAATTCTCAAAGAGAAACCGAGGTCCAAAAGTCAATGTCCTTTCCCATTGTAAATGTGCCAAGAAATAAAAAAAATCTTCACTATTTCATTTCAGCCCAAGGGTCAAAATTGGCCCAGAACCCTGGCAGAGTGTGGGTTCCTGTGTTACCCCCAGCCTGAGCTTTCTAAAAGAGAGTAGGGTAATTCCTTAAAATGCCTTCCAGATTAAACTAATCCAAGCAACCCTTTCTCATGTCCCACTAGTTAAAAATGTCAGGAAGTTAATAGATACAAATTATCACAATGCCTCACTCATACCTTTAAATACATAGAAATAAAAAGTTAAATTTAAAAAACACAGAAGCAAATCCTTAATCCTTAGAACAAAAATCCTAGTCAAAACGAGGCTACTAGATCTCAAGATTTGGAACATAAAGACATACTTAGCTGTTTCCAAGACCCAAGCAAATAACCAGAATAACTGAGTAAAGAAGAGTAAAGAGAAAAAATTGATATCCCCACCATCTAGCCTTAGTGGTCTCTGTTCAGAGTCTACATCTTAGAACTTAAACTCGATGAGAAGAAAATGCCTTATCATTAGATTAGTAAAGAATTAAGGATGTTTACTCTAATTGCAGGTGGAGAGAATTAACTTGTGCACACTTCCCAACTTCTCTTCTTCAGAAAGTGACTTTCTTATCTTTTTTTTTTTTTTTTCATTAAGAAATTTTCAGTGATGGCAGCCCTAGTTATCAGGTCATTGTGAAGTTTATTTGCTCATTTTCTTTTACCCAGCATGTGAAATCTCTAAAAATATCTGGCTCAATTTTAGAGATATGGTCCTAGCACTTCAGTACTAGATTGAAAGTGAGGGAGCCTCCGCAACCCCATTTTAAGGAGGCATTCTTAGTATAGTGGCTATTGCCACTTCTCCTGGCAAACACTGATATTTGGGGGCTTGCTTGTTATAGTAACTAGTATTATTTGCCCTAACACAGGGATTCCTCCATAGTGAAATATATAAATTCATTCTTGAGTTCTGCATTTTCCAATTGTATATATTTTTAATCAAATTTGGTCTGTCCATATCTCCCAGCACTGGATAGTTACATTTTGAACATGTTGTTACATCACACCAGCATTTACACCAAGCCTGAACAACCATCTGTTCCTGACTTACTATAATTTCCTTTAGTATGTCCCTGTGTTTGGCACAGTTAATAAGCCAACTCAGGTAATAGATTCTCACTTGTCTCCCAGATACTTGGCCACTTGCAGTTGGAGAATTGTTCCAGATTCCACAGCCATTCCCAACACTCCTCATCTAACATGGCCCCCATCGTGCCTTTGTGGCCAGAACCAGTGTAGCTTCAGCAATCAGGCCCTAGGACCGGAACTGACCTAGACCACAAAGGTGCTGGTTCCTTCTACCACTTCTGTATTTGGGTGCAGGGCTACTCACAGGGCATGGAATCTGGCTTCTCCAGCTTCCTTTAAAGGGGCCAGTGATACAGCCTAAAAATGCAAGTGTGTCTTTCTATGATGAGGTTTGACTACCACATGACAGGTGGCGATAAGAAACTGGTAAGTAAATTCCTCTCCTCTCCTTCTTGTAGAGAAGACCCACGTGACTGAATAAGCACTGAGATTTTTAGGAGGATGTGGACACCTCAGTAACTACCACCTGTATTTGCTTACCTTTTCTCTGTACCTTCTTTCTGTCACACTTCCCATCTAAGACTGCACTTACCAATTAAGTATTTGTATTAAACTTTGCCTCAGGTAAAGGAAGCAAGACTTTTGAATTGGAAAAAGAGAGATTTCCTTCAGGAAAAGTTTCAGGTTTTGGAGGACAAACTGATATGAAAAAACCAAAAGGGACACAGCCAAATCTAATTTCTCTTTGACAGATATATTTTTAGTGTTTTTATTTTTACTTTTTAAATATTTATTTTTTATTGTTTTTGACAGAGAGAGACAGAGACAGAGACAGAGAAGGGGGAGAGCCCAGAACAGTCTCCA
The DNA here is from genome assembly GCA_004027555.1 of Craseonycteris thonglongyai. Taxonomy (NCBI): domain Eukaryota; kingdom Metazoa; phylum Chordata; class Mammalia; order Chiroptera; family Craseonycteridae; genus Craseonycteris; species Craseonycteris thonglongyai. Next base: position 29,520 of record PVKE010004060.1, read on the forward strand.
TAGTTGTACATTATTGGTTTTTCCACATAGTTTCAGTCCACAAGTGGGAGCGGGGCTGCACAGGGCAGGGAACTGGGCCAGGGTCTTACCCCGGCAAGAATTAAACTGGGGGCACTACCCAGTTTAGCATATGGGCCCGCACGGGCTGGGGCCGGGATTCGATCCTCTGTCCCCAGGGCTACAAAGTGAGCGCCTAACCCACTGAACCATCCTGGCTTCCCCTGTTTTTATTATTTTTATTTCAAATTTTTTTAAAATATGTATAACATAAAATTTACCATCTTAACCATTTTTAAGTGTACAGCTCCATAGTAAGTACAATCATGTTGTTGTACAACAACTCTCCAGAATTCTTTTTATCTTGTAAAACTGAAACTCTGTACTCATTAAATAACTCTATTTCCTACTCTCCCCAGCCTCCGACAACCACCCTTCTACTTTCTGTCTCTATGAATTTGACTGCTTTAGAAAGTTCATAAAAATGGAACTATACAGCATTTGTCTTTTCATGAATGGTCTATTTCACTTACCATAATGTCTTTGAGATTCATGCATGTTATAGCATGTGTCAGAATTTTCTTCTTTTTTGGGGCTGAATAATATTACATTGCATGTCTATGACACATATTGTTTATTCATTCAACTATCAGTGGACACTTTGGTTACTTCTTGGTCATTGTCAATAATGTTGCTGTATACATGGGTGTACAAATATCTCTATGAGAGCTTGATTTCAATCTTCAGGTTATGTATCCAGAAGTGAAATTGCTGGATCATATGCTAATTTTCTTTTTAACTTTTCGAGGAACTGTCATATTTTCCATAGTAGCTGCCCCATTTTACATTTCCACCAACTGTGCACAAGGGTTCCAATTTCTCAACATTCTTGCCTAATCTTCTCTTCTTTTTCCTTTCCTTTACTATCCCTTCCCTTCCTTTCCCTTCCTTTCCTTTCCTTTCCCTTCCCTTCCCTTCCCTTCCCTTCCCTTCCCTTCCTTTTCTTTTCTCTCTCTCTCAATAGTAGCCATTCTAATGGGTATGAGGTACAATCTCAGTATGATTTTGATTTGCATTTTCCTGAGAAGGGTTTTTAAGAGAGGTTTTTTGATTTCTTTGTTTGATACTAGATTAAATAGGTAATGAACCCAAAGAAGTCTCAGAGGAAGAGAGGGGTAATGATAAGAGGCAGAACTCTATTGTTTTCTCCTTAACCCCAGAACTGAATGCAGTTCCAAATAAGATAAAGAGTAACAGATTTTAAGCAGATTGATCTAATACTAACTGCTAACACCTAACACAATTTATAGATAATGTGTCCACTGTAGCTTTGTGGAACTCAGTTTTAGCTTTTGTAATTTTAAAGCCCAGACCTACAATCCTGGCAGAATATATAGTGCAGGGAACAACTTGTCTACCATTAATACATGAAAGGATCGTATAATGAAACGTAACTGTATTGTACTAACCTATGTCTTCTTTGGTCCAAGGTGAGCTATTGAGGTTCACACCAGTGAAAATGAGCTTGAGTTTGCCCATCTCCAAGGTCAAATATTCAATATATCAATAGATATATCAAAGCCTATATCTATTGCCTTCACTACTGTGTAGGCTCAATTTCTCCTGGAAGTCACCCTCTAACTACCAGCTCTTGGAGTTACAGCTCAAGAATCCCAGCCGATGTACCAATGTGTTAGAGTTTGCAGTGGGAGGCAATGAATAGCACTCTTCTCTCCCCTCAAGCTCTTATCTATTTGAGAAATGACTCAGGAATTATCTAAGATAAAAATATCTGTTTTACCAGGTAGAAAATGACTTTTCTTTCTCCTTAGTTTCATGCTCCACTCCATGAATTGAACACATACATCCTACCTTAAGCAGAGCTGGACAATACAATAAGTTCTTACCAAGCAGAATTCATGTGTGTTTTGGGAATAGGTCTCTCCAAGAATGGGTAAAAAGCAAGAATAAATGTTCTCTTCCCTATGCTTCTGCAGAAACAGAAATACCTTCCTTATGTAATAAGAGAAAACAAATTTGGAAGATTTATATTACCTAATTTCTAGACTTATTATAAAGCTATAATATCTAAAACAGTTTGATATTAGAGAAGATTACACATACAGATCAATGGAACACAATAGAGTTTACAAACAAAACTTCACATGTGCAACTGAATTTCAATAAAGGTGCGAAGGCAATCCAACAGAGAAAGTAATCTTTTCAACAAATATTACTGGAACAATTATTATAAATGTTTATTTGCAAAAATAACAACAACAAAAAGAAACCTAGACCCACACCTTATGCTCTGTGTAAAACTTAAATCAAAATGCATCATAGATATAAATGTAAAAACTATAAAACTTCTAGAAGAAAAAAAAGGAGAGGCTATTGTAACTTTAGAATTCATAGAGAGTTCTCAGATATTACACAAAATGCAAAAGTCATAAAAAAATTTTTATCTACTGAACGTTATCAAATGGAAAAATATTTTGCTCTTCAAGACACCTAACAAGAGAATAATATAAAGCACAGACTGAGGAAAAGTATTTACAAATAGTAAGCCTGATTATAATTTGAGCCATAATATACCTTGTATAAGCAATTTAACCAGTGAATAAAAAATTTTAAAGCAGGCAAAACACTTGAACAGATAATTTATCAAAAATATAAAAATTGGCAAATAAGCCATGCAAATTAAATTAAATATACAATATTATTGCATACTTACGAGATTAACAAATACTGACAAATCAAAATAAAGTAGAACTGCTCATATACTGCTGATGACTATGTAAATTGTTACAGCCACTTTAGAAATGGATTTGACAGTATCTTATAAAGTTAAACATAGACTGCACAATGTAGCAATCTTACTCCTAGATACTTACCCAATTAAAATGATAGACTCATGTCCACATAAAAACCTGTATGGAACTGTTTATACCAGCTTCATCTGCAATCATCCAAAACTAGAAACAACCATGGTACATGCATACAGTCAAATACTACGCAGCAATAAAAAGGAACAAACTACTGATACACATGACAGTTTGGATGAATATAAATGCATTATTTTAAGTGAAAGAAGCTAGACTCCAAAGACTACAAGAGTGTATGGCTCTACTTATATGACATTCTTGCAAAGCCAAAACTATAGGGACAAAAACAGATCAATATAGAGCAGCTTCCTTGCTCTGATCTTTTGAAAGCCAGCCCTTGACACAAGCATTTGTAAAAACAAAACAAAACAAAACAACATAAAAAAGAATAAAAAAAATAAATAAAAATAGAGAAAAAAAATATATATATATGTATATATATAGGGGTAGCCGGGATGGCTCAGTGGGTTAGGCGCTCACTTTGCAGCGCCAAGGACCGAGGATCGAATCCCGGCCCTGTCCCATGCGGAACCATATGCTGAACTGGGGAGTGCCCCCAGTTCAGTTCTCTCTCTGTCTCTGTATCTCTCTCTCTCCCTGTCAAAAACAATAAAATATATATATATATATCAGTATTTGCCATAGGGAGGGATTGACTAGCAAGGGGCAGTGGAGAATCTTGGGGATAAAGGGAATTATTCTATATTGTGGTTGTGGTAGTGATTACTGAGAAAATATGTGCCCAAATTTGCAGAACTACATATTTAAAGAATGAATTTGACTGTATGTAAATATTACCTTAACTTTTTTAAGGAGAAAAATAGTTCTTGATTACTCAGTAAGCATGCCTCTCAGTCCACACACTTAGGTATACTATAAGTATTCATTTTCTATAATTCAATGAACTATTTCTATACTGAGTTTCTACTCTGCATTGGTGAACAAACTTACAGAAAGTTCTTCCTGAGACTTCTCCCCTATTCCTGTTTCTCCCCAGTTACGGTATATATTAGTTAGGAGTCCATATGCAAGAGCGAGATGGGAGAGCCACTGCAATAGACTCACAGTCATAGGTCCACACAAGACCATTGTCCAGTGCTGCATGGCCCATTTATCTGGTAGCTCCCCACGGCTTCCCTCTTAATAAAGGAATTTTTATTACAAGGCTGTTGTGTATCAATTTCACATGTCATCTCTTCTTTAGGATCTAGTTACTGCTACATCAGCGCTGCGGGGAAGTAGGGGACAGGATCCTTCTCTCTGGACTAGAGAGGTCTGAGTCTCCTCCCCACGCCGTCCCCGAGCCCTCCCCACCAACCCTCACACCCTCAAACACATACACAGTGCCCAGAGGATGACTCTGCTCCCTCTCCTCTGCTTGCTTCAGGCCAACATATTTTGTCTAGACCTTTAAATACCAACTTTTTACCTTTTCCACAATACTCTCAAAATTCCCCGGAGGGCTTAAGCCTTTCCACGACAAATAGCAGAAAGACAAGTAGGCTATTTCTGAATTCAGACTTTCCCTGCCTCTCCTGAGGCTATCAAATACAGATATTTGTTGGAGCTAGTATATTGAATTAAGAGTATATAGATTACGTGCTACCACTTGGCGGAAATGAAACCCACGGGGTCATTCCTATGAAAGGTGCAGTTTCAGCACACCCACACCAAGGAAGTAGTCACAAGATTTACTACTTATAGATCCCAGAAGCAGAAAGGAGTGTGGGGTGCAGAGGGCAGTCCTCCATCCCAGGTCACAAGTAAGCAGGAGATGGAGTACTGAGGAGCCAGCAAACACCTTTAAACTTATAAGGCTTAGACATAGTAGTTGGGGAGGAGGTCACTAAGATTTCAGGGGCTTAAACTCTAAGTGGTTATTTTAAACAGCGTGTGAAGGTCACGATTCTGGCTGTAAATAGGGTTATATTGTAAAATGCCAACTGTTAACAAGAGTTAACTACACTACAGGAGTGCAGTGAGAGGAGAGGAGATAGAAACATTGGGAGAAAAAACAACAGATTGACGTCTTAAAATATTACTCCACCTCACTTGGATACACAAATGTAAAGGTGCTTTTATGGTGGTGTTCTTCACAAGAAGATAGAAATACCTGAGAAAACTACACTGTTTCACAAGGTATCATAAATGTTGAGTTTTTATTTGACAGTTAAGATTATGTTACAAAATTATGTTAAAATGCAAAAACAGAAAGATTTTTGAAAGTAAGGAATAGAGTGTGAACGAACAAGTAAAAAATATGCATAAAATTATACTAAGAAAAACTGTGGATATATCAGCATTCTGGACAGTTGTTCTGAAGCACAAAAAAAAAAAAGAAAGAAAGAAAGAAAGGAAAAAAAGAAAAAAACCCCACAGATTAAAAAAAATTAAACTTAGTAAAAACTGTGCTGCCAAATGTTAAGTAAAAAATAATCACTGAAAAGAGTAATTAATTCACATGTTACATATTCGCCTTTTTAAATCCTCCCAATGGCAATCATGTGCTTTTGAGGGGGACAGCTGGAAACCTAAGCTCACTTAAAACATTTTCTTTCTAGCAAGCGGCTGGCCAGGAATCTCTAAGTTCTGAAAGCAGCTGTCAGCTTAGCCTCGCCTCCAGCCTCTCAGGAAGTGAGCCTACCTTGCTAACCAGCTAAACAATCACATATTGGCTCCAATTGCCGAGCACACTCTCCAGATGTCTGGGTTTCAGGGAAGCTGCTGTTCAGATATAAGTGAAGCCCTGCATTTCACAAGCCAGTATCCTGCTGGCTGCTGACCAGGACCACATGTAGCTGGTTAGGGATCCATCCTGGTTTACGCCAGGTGCATACAGTAAAAGTGAAGTGGTGACTTCTGCGTCACACAAAGTATTCAATCAGCGAATAGATGACTCTGGAGGGCATACAGTAAAAGGGATTTCAAGGCAGTTGATTTAAAAGGCCTTTAATAGCTGCTACCCTGAGACTTCATGATACTATGAAATACCCCTTTTTCAAGGATGTGAGCAAAGAATACTTCTACATTATAAAAAAGTTATCTTCTTCAATAAATCAAAGTTGGGCCAATTCCTTAGAGAAATGAAAATAAATGTTTTCATATATATTAATTCTATAAACTGAGGTGTAAATTAGAAATTGTCTATAAATTAGGGAGTATTTTAAAAGTATATATCAATTCAGTAAAATATTTGTAATGATATCTACATTTTTCCTTTAAAGTAAGTTTATGTAATATGAATCTACAGGGATTGTATGATTTTCTGAATGCAGAAGAATGAACAGAAGACCTTACTAATCTGAAATAATGAAAAACACATAGTATGATTCATTGGGGGAAAAGTATGGTGGAATTTCTATAAAGGGAGGGTGTTGCATTGTTTTCAACTACACATGTCATTGCAAAGGTAATGATTAAAAGAGCAAAATAAATCAATAGAAAAAAACATAATTTGTGATAGACATGAGGAAGCAAAAGGTAGGTTTGAGGAAATTTTTAATTTTTTAAGCCATTGGTTTGACAAAAGCTAACATTTTCATTCTGACCAACTACTCTCACAAGAAAACATATTAAATGTGTTCAGATGGAGAAATCATTTTCTGCCTTTAATCAATATATATTCCCTACAGCCTGTCTGAAGTTCTGTGAACCCCAAAGGAATGGGATTAAGTCACCGAGATCTTTCCTTCACATTCTTCTCCACGGTATGTCACATGAGAAAATCAAGTCTTAAAACTTAGGATGTGGCAGCAGGTGTATGGAAAAATCTCTGTACCTTTTGCTCAATGTGGCTGTGAACCTAACTGTTCTAAAAAATAAATGGTACTCAAAAATGAAAATTAAAAAAGTCATGGGATTGTATTTTACCTAGATCTTTCCAGAAAGCAGATACTATATTTTCCCAATAGTAAAAAAAAAAAAAAAAAAAAAATTACATCATTTGCATGTGATTAAAAACAACTCTTTAACTTTATTTTTTAAGTTACTAATGTAAAGAGCACTAGACTAAAAGTCAATATGCAGTCTCAGGGAAAGCTGGGATGGCTCAGTGAGTTAAGTGCTCGCTTTGCAGCCCCAGGGACAAAGAATCAAGTCCTGGTCCCAGCCCGTGAGGATCCATATGCTGAACTGGGGTGTGCTTCCCATGCAGGAGGCCCCCAGCTTGGTTCTTGACCCCAGTTCAGCCCTTGACTCAAGGGGGCGTGCCTCCCCTGCAGGAGGCTCCAGCCAAGTTCCAGCCCTTTGCAGCCCCCACCCACCTGTGTGGAACAAAACTTATGTTGAAAACCGATGATGTACAACTATGGAGACTGTTCTGGGCCTTCCCCCTTCTCTCTGTCTCTCTCTGTCTCTGTCAAAAACAATAAAAATAAATCTTTTAAAAACAAACAAACATTCAGTCTTGGCTCTGATCACAGCTCCACCTGCCACCAGCTGACTCTTTCAGTTGCTTCTTCTGGACCTCAGTTTCATCAGATGGAAATTGGGACAGCAATAACTACCCTTCCCTCCCTAAAATAGCCGGAGCATGAAAACCCTTTGAGAACACGACCTTCTACACATGTGAGCAAGGAAGAAAGAAAACAGTATGCGGCAGGAATCATTCATCCATTCATTTATCCAGCCAATAATATGTGACTTTCCAACATAAACCACACTCTCTGCCAGGTACTGAGAATTTTACAGAAACAAAGCAGACAGAATTGCAACCTTTCCAGAGTTTATAATCTAGTGGGAAAAACAGCTGCTAAATAATCATACAAATAAACCTACTTAAAATTGTGATGTTTGACATAGGGAAAGTTAATGGCAGGTTGGAAAATCACAATTTGTCATCTGATATAGATGATGACTGCACTGGGAAGTAAAGAAACCAAGTAAATGTTCCTCAGAGGCTTGAAGCATGAGGAAGGAGCTGGTAGGCAAACATTTGAGGTTGCAGAGGGAATTCTAGGCAAAGGGAAAAGCACGTGCAAAGGCCGTGAGGTGACAAAGCCCTGACATATTCAAGGCACTAGCAGAGGGTCAGGGTAGCCATTGATGATTCCTGTTCATGTTACTGTGATGATGATCTTATAGTGCTTTTGAGAATAGACTAGAACAATTATGAATGCTGACACAGCAGTTTTTACTTAGGCAAAACTTTCTATTTTCAACAAATATTTCCAATTTAGAATGGCTCTATATTCAAAGCAAATCTCTAATTCCTATATACGTAGTATTTATTATGCCTGAAGGACATTTTAGATATCAGCTTATTAAAATTAAGAATTTTAAAAAGAAAATTGATAGACTAGAATGTTTCCTGGGAAAAGGTAAGTGGACCCAAAACCATAACACATGGGCAACAGTTGAAGGTTCTAAGGCTGATGGTGTTGGGAAAGAGAAAGAGAAGGAGACACAATCTTATTTATTTATTTATTTATTTATTTTTATTTTTGACAGAGAGAGAGACATACAGAGACAGAGAGAGAACTGAACTGGGGGAGCTCCCAGTTCAGCATATGGTTCCGCACGGGCCAGGGCCGGGATTCAATCCCCGGTCCCCAGCGCTGCAAAGTGAGCACTTAACCCACTGAGCCATCCTGGCTTCCCCAGGAGACACAATCTTGATCCCATGTACCTACCCAAGCTGTCATATAGAGAAGAGGAGTGATCAACTGTCTCTTATGGACAACAGAGAATTTTCTGGGTAAAGTTTACAGGAGGGCAAACTGTCCCTTGATAGGTAACAAAGAATTGGATAAGAGTGGGAGTTATATAATTTTGCAGAGGGAAAAAGTAGATATTCCTGTAGTCGTCACAAATAAATATTAAATGTAAGTACAGATTAGATCACCCTTTGGGGACACTTAGAAAGGATTCCGGCATCTTTAGGGATGAATGTAATAAACAACTTCTAAAGTATCTTCCAGCAATGAGAGATGGCAATGAAAAATGCCTCCTGAACAGAAAGACTTAAGAGATTATTCCCAGTAAAAGAGAAGTTTCATTTCCCCAAACTATTAATCATTTAGGAAACTGGCATTGTGACCAGGAGTGGGATGTCCTTAGTAATACCACCATCAGATTGTTATAGAGAGTTTTGTAAATTATAAATGATTTCTGCAAAGCATTTATCCTTGGAGGGAAATTTTCATTCATTGAAAATCTTTTTTATTAATAGTATGGTCCAGTGTGGATTCAGAAGAAACAGTTTGGCCAGGGAATTGGGGTAGGAGGTAATAGCCTCAGGTTCTTGGATTGAGAGGAAATGTTTTGTACCAGGTCTGGGGAAAGTTGTTTTATGATGTCTGGAGGAGGATGGGGATGGGTCAGGAAAGTTACAGAGCCAGAAGAACTACTCAGGTGCAGGTAACAGGGCAGAAGTCATGTCAAATGATATAACTGTGAACCAAGAGAGAAGGTACATTCAAGAACATGCAAGAATCAATAGATTGGGTATATGTTGTGTGAGCTAGTTTGGTGAACAGGCAAGATAAAGCTTTACTCAAGAAAGAATAAACATTGATCAGTAGGTCCAGAATCCTTAACCTTGAGTTTCTGTTAGCCTTACAAACATATGAATATAGTCTCTTATTGGTGCAAATGGAGGCTTTGTTCTATGACACCCTGAAGTTTCTCTTAGGGAATGGGGCAACTCAGAGAACCAAGAGGGAGTCCTGGACTTATTTCTATTAAAGTAATTATGATTAGAAGACAAGATGAGACAGACAATGATGGAGATTTTATCAGATCAACATGCTGATAGAATTTTAAGAAGTGTATGCTAGAATAAATTTCTCTTATTCCTCCTCTCAATCCCAACCCTGATGAGGAACTGGAAATTTATATAACATTTGCTGTCTATTATCTGCTAAGCACTGCATAAGCCCTTTATTCTCAACACAAGCCTGTAAGATAAATGCTATTCTCTTCTTAACAGTGGAAGAAGAGATGCAGAGAGGTTAACTCCTTTATTTCTTTCATTCAGTCATTCATTTATTGAGTCAACATATATTGGTTAAACACCTCTTACGTGCTACTATGGGGGACATCTACAAGAAGCTACTCTAGAGGGTACCTGCTGCTTTCTCTGACCAGCACACCTTCTTCTTTGAACAGAACCACTTCTCTTTCTGGATCTTTCCCTTTCCCAATCTATCTATACGTATCACTAGAAATTCCTTTTTTTTTTTTACCTAACCCCTACTCCCTGACCATAGTGATGGACAACTGACTTAGTATTTGTGGATGGGGGTCTAACAGAAAATCAGCTTAATGTCTGGTCAAAGGCTGAAAATTGTAAGATGAAATATTCAGGAGGTATGATGCATCAAGATGTTTGCCAGCATGAGAAAGTCCAGAGTGAAAGGGAAAAATGAAGCTGATACAGTCTTTGCAAAGCAGCAGAGACAAGTGACAGAGACTGAATCCTGATGAAAGTCATGTGTCTGCTCCCTTGGTGTGTCATTCACAAAGACGGGGTATTCACCTCTTCCTTAGATTCCATGAGTACATGTACATTCAAGCATCCATCAAAAATTATTTCTGCTAAAGCTTGCCATTTATTTTTGCTTCTAATGGTTTTCTACCATGCTAGGCATGGAAGACACAAAGCCTTGCCTTATACTACTAACAGGGGCTTCATAGGGGCACATGACGGGACATAGATCATGACAACATTCTCAATGGCATGGGATGAGGACATGACCTGCTTACGGTGTGTACCTATATGAATCAATTAACTTTCCCTTGCCACTCATCCTTGGCAAGATCTTGACACACTTTCTCCCTCCCAGCACGAGCATCTCTAAGAATCTGGTTAGAGTGATACACACAATAAGTGGTGCAAGCTCAGGGGTCTGTAAACATTTTGACAAAGAGCCAGATAATATTTTGGCTTCGTGGACTCTACAGACTCTTTCACAATTATTCAACTCTGCTCCCACAGCACAAATGCAGCAACAGGGAAGACTTACATGAATGATTGTGCCTATGTCCCAAGGAAACTGTATTTACAAAAACAGGTGAGAGGGATGCCAGGATAGATCAACAAGTTGAGCACTTGCCTTGCAACTATGAAGTTGGGGAATTGAATCCCAGCCCTGGCCTATGCAGGCCCATGTGCTGAGCTGTGATGCAATTAGAAACTGCTGGGATGGCGGTGAAGGTTCTCGCCTCCCATGCAGCAGACCTCCAGTCAGGTTTCCACCCCATGCAGCCCCACATCCACCTGTGTGGAATGAAACTATGTCACAACTAATGATGTGTAACTATGGAGCTCTCTCTGTCTTTCACCTTTTCTCAAACAATAAAAAAATAAACAAAGGCAGGTGAGAGGCCATAGTGTACCAACCCTAGCTCTACATATCTGAGGGCAAAGCCAAGTGAAGAAACATGATGTGTAGTTTTCATTGAAGCATGCACCGGGTGCTACGAAAACTCAGGGGAAGCGCCAAATTGCATTGTGGGCATCAGGAAAAGACATTTCTGCGAGAGATGGCACCTAAGTGGTGTCTTTAAACACAAGGAGGAATGAGCCAGGGCAACAATGACAAATGCAATGAGCTCAGAGAGACACTGGCATATGAGGGACTGCCAATAACTTCCTTTAACTGGGCAAGAACTGAAAAGGTAGGAGTGTGGAAAAAGACAAAACTGGGAAACAAGGAGACTATCAAAAAAGACTTATGCTGAGACATTTAAACCTTATTTTGAAAGCTTTAGGAATCCATGGAAGACTTTTAGGTGGAGCACTATAGATACAGTCTGATTCCATTTTTGCCTTTAATAATCTTTCAGGACTATAAAGAATAGAGGCAGGGATTCCAGGGGTAGGAACACACTGCAGTTGTTCCGTTGTACAGTCATAAGGACCTGAATTTAGGCAATGGTGTCAATTTAAGCATTAGAATAAATAGGATCCAACCTGCTAAGAGGTTGTATGCAGGACTAGGAGGAGAAAAAAGAATCCCATAGGGCAATTGGGTGGATAAAAGGGAACTGTCACCAATACTGAAATATTTGGGACATAATGAGTTCAGTTTGATATACAGGGTCTGGCAAAAGTAATGCCCCTTTTTTATGAGCTGGTAAACTTTAAAAAGGGCATCACTTCTGCTGGATAATGTAAATTGAGTATTGTATACCTCTCGCACATTTAAGTAGAGATTTGAGAGTGATCACATGGTCACCTATGAAGGTACATCAGCTTTTTACATACATCTGCTTGCAACATATGGTCCTAAGAGGTACATGCTATTATTATTTCCATTTCTCGGATGAAGAAACTGAGGTAAACAAGAAGCCAGGGGTAGTGTCTTTTCACAATAACTTTCTGGCTTTCTTATCTTTTGAGCTGGATCACAGAATTAGTAGTTAGCTGAATGTAGAGGCAGGTAAAAAATTCATTTGGAGAGTATGTAGGACAAGAAGTGAGGAAGACTGAGGTTCAAATACCAGGAACAAAAACTTTTAGGACATGGGGACAGAGTGGCTGTGGTGGTTATTACCTGACCCTAGAGTTCAAATCCCAATTCAGTTGCTGAGGAGTAGATGCATGATTTGAACAATTCATTTAGATATGCCTATTTCTGCTTCCTCATGTGCAAAGAGAGAATAATAACAGCACATGCATTCTAGGTTGTATGTATGAAATAAACAGATGTTTGTAAAAACCTGACAATGTAGCATGGTAAGTAATGACTGTTTAAGAAATATTCTCTATTATGGTTATTAACTTGAAAAGAAAACAGGAAAAATATAAATGATAAAACTGGAAGCTAAGGAAAAAGAAACTTCAAATGACAGGAAGTACACACAGCATCAAATACTGTAGTGAGGTCAAGAGAAACAGGCCTCACACAGATTTGATTGGTCTACTTCCTTCAAGGTCATGTGTGGAATAGAAGAGACAGTAGACAGGCTGTGGCTGGTTGAAGAAAGAGTGGGTGTTAAAGAAATAAAAGGAATAATGGCCAACTATATGCTCCAATTGTTTGTTGGTGAAGGAAGAACAGAATGTTGGCTAAAGGAGATGACAGCAGGATATAGTTTTTGGTAAATGTGGGTTGCTTAGATAGGAAAGGTGGGTAATTTTCTATGCTGAAGACAAAAGGCAAGTAGTAAAGAAGTTGACAATACAGGGAACAGGGGAGAATACTAGAGCAAAGTTCTTGAGGACAAAGAGGTAAGTGATAAAGTCCAGAGCTTACAGGAAATTGGCCTGAAAGCAAAGAGACATCTCTTCCACTGAGGCAGGTGTATAAACGATAAGGAAAAATCACCGCTGTAATTCCCATCTGAGAACATAAACATTATTGTGAGGTGGCAGATATGATACCTTGCTGAGAGTGATAGAGCCATGAAACAGTACTTGAGACTCTAGAAAATTCTAAAACGTTTGTAATAGGGAATAGAAGGATCAAATTCTGAATGCATAAAGGGTGTATTTTACAGGTGTCACTGAGGGCCACAGTGAAGTTGGAACTATGAATTTACAGCGGCTTCAATACATGTGGTATGATGATCTCCCTCAACTGGCTCAGTAGTCTAAATACAGAAGCAAATAAAATAGAGAGTAGAGGTAATTCAAGATGTGAAATGGCCAAGGAAAGGGATTTCTGATGCCAACAAGGTAATGGCATCTAAACTGGATGGGATTAACAGATGAATAAGAAAACAGGGCTGTTAGCTAGGGGGATGTGGAGAAAGTAGACACAGACAACACAAGGAGACTCAAAGATAGTAGAGAACAGATGAAGGGAGTGAGAGATAGAATGATAGAGATTTATGATCAGAGAATGAAATCCTGAAGTTTATGAAAGTACAGGAACTGGAGAGTCCTCTGTATACTGACCACATAGAACTGAAAGTCATGTGCCTAAGTCTTCAATGAATGTACAGAGACTAAAAGGGCCATATTGACAGTGGGGGTGTGGGTGTGGGTGTGGGTGTGGAGGATAAGTAATTTATCATGCTTTTTTAAAGAAATATAAAATTGGAGGAAGAGCAATGATTTGAAAGCAACATACCGGTAGATGAAGTACTATAGAATTGTACACCTGGAATTGATGTAACTTTTATTAGCCAATGTCACTGTAATACCCGTATTTTCCGGCGTATAAGACGACCGGGCGTATAAGACAACCCCCTAATTTTACAGTTAAAACATAGGTTTAGGCCTATATTCGCTGTATAAGACTACAGCCTCGGAAGTGGGGGGTAGTCTTATACAGCAAATATAGGGCTAAACCTATGTTTTAACTATAAAATTAGGGGGTCGTCTTATACGCCGGAAAATAAGGTACATTTAACAATAAAAAAAGGACACTTAAAAGTTATGTTTAATTTTTTAAAAGTATGGGAAAGATCATATTGCTCTAACTTCAAGGTAATATTTAAGAAAAATGTGTTGGTATGGAGGTCCCTCAGAATTAAAAATAGAGCTACCATATGATCCAACAATTCCACTTTGGGGAATATATCCAAAAGGAAACAAAAACACTAACTTGAAAAGATATTTGAACAGATCATTCACAGCAGCATTATTTACCATAACCAAGACATGAAAACAACCTAAGCGTCCATCAGTGGATTAACAGATAATGAAGTTATGGTATATATACAAGCTGAAATATTATTCAGCCCTAAAAAATGAGGAAATCCTAGCATTTGTGACCAGATGGATGAACCCTGAAGACATTATGCTAACTAAAATAAGTTAGATAGAGAAAGACAGATACTATTCAATCTCACTTATATGTAAATATAATTTTTAATAAACACACAAAAAACTCATAGAAAAAGAGTTCAGATGTATGGTTACCAGAGACAGGGGGTTGGAGGAGGGATAATTGGAAGAATGTTATCAAAAGATACAAACTTCTAGTTATAAGATAAATAACCATTAGGGATGTAATGTGCAACATGATGACTATAGCTAACACTGTTTTATTATATATAGCAAAGTTAGAGTAGATCCTAAGAGTTCTTATCATAAGAATATTTTTATTCTTTTGCTTTTATTTTATCTACATGGATGATGGATATTAACTAGATCTCTTGTGGTAATTATTTCATAATATATGTAAATCAAACCACCATGCTGTCTTTACACCATGAACTTATACAGTGCTATATGTCGATTATTTCTCAATAACACTGGAGAAAGTCAATAAATAAAAACAGCTAAGATGGTGAAGAAGAAGGGAGAAGGGGAGAGAAAGGGGAGAGGAGGGGGAGGAGGGGAAGGGGAGGAGGGCAAGGGGCAGGAGAAAGGGAAGGGAAAGGAGGAGAAGAAAATAAAAATGTGTTGAAGTGCTTGTAAGAGGACCTCCAAACAAATAATACCCTCCTGGGAAAGCAGGTTTCAGTGAGGGCAGAAGATAGAGAAGGAACTCTCTAAAGAGACTACAAGTATGAGAGTTTGTGGGCATGGACAGGAAAGCTCCAAGGTGTGATGCAAAGGGTTGAAAGGAATGGTATTCAGAAGGGAAAGGGCCGGGATTCAGGGATGTGCCTAGAGGAGCAGTAATGACCCAAAGCCATGTGGTTGCCAGGGTGTGATGTGAAGACTGGCACAGTTCACTGACTTCAACTGTCCAAAAGAAACTTTGGACTAAAGTTGTTTTGATGCTAGGAAATCGTGGCATTTGCTCAGGGTTCCAAATAGTATGTTGTTGAAAATAGGTTGTCATCAAAATATTTTTCTGGGTATGAAGGGCGAAATTTTCTTTTACCAAAAATGTAGCTCATGATGGAAGCTACAGTGACTCCATTGACAAACAAGAGGGCACAGATCTCTCTTGGAGGCACCAACTGCTGTCTAAACTGATCACACAAAGGTGTCCCAGCTCACAGTCAGCCGGTGATAAAACTGATATTCAAAGCCTTATCTGATGGAATCAGAGTCTTGGACCAGCTTGGCTCTACATAAAGCAAATCATCACTTATTCTTCTACTATTTCTCAGGGTCATTACAGAGAAAGAACAATTGAGTTAATATTTGCAAAAGTAATAAACTTTGCTAGTGGAGATACACCACTACTAAATCACTTATTTTATGACAGCTGGAGACCAGAAATAAGATACGAAGTGTAACAGAGTGGGATGGAAAAGGTAGAGCCAAGCCCCACGGGAAGTGATGTGGAAAGGATTGTGGGAGGTGAAATTGGAGCTGGCCTTCCAGTGACGTTCCATCTTTCCCAGTGATAGGTCTCCTCTAGAGGCTCAGACACACCCTTACCTCCTCCACATCTGCTAAGACTAGGTAATTCCGCCTTCTGTAGCAAATGAGGTGGGGGACCAGGAACCAGGCAAGGCCTCACTAACCTAACTTTAGCTGGGTGTGGGATGGAGAAACAAAAGCCACCTACCTCCCAGGCCACAATCTTCCCTTGACAAAAACATCCCTTACCGCTCCAGCTCAGCTCTCGGGACCTGACCTCATTTCCAAGCCTGTGGTCAGCCTGCTTATCGGGCCTGACCTCCTCCAGCTGGATCTTGTTTTGGACTTGGCGCTTTTCTGCTCAGCTGTTTCCATTTTAGGGCTCTGTTCGCGATTCTAAAAAGCAAACAAGCCAAGCCTCCCCCCTACCCACCCCTACCCCCGCACACGCTCCCCAATGCAGGCCAAGGACAAGGCATTGTTTGGGGGGCACGATGGACCTTTGTGGGACAAAAGAGAGGTGTCCATCATCGGTCTTGTGGTAGAGGCTCCATTTCCGTACAGCTGCACCTCATCTACAAGTTGGGAATTCAGAAGAACAGGCCTAGATAGCCCAATGTAGAAGAACAAGGTGAAGAGGGATTTTCACAGAAGAAGAAGGCAAAGGCCCTGTTTTCCCAGAGTGGCTGAAGGGACTGAAGGCAGCAGAACCCCGAATATCCGTGGTCCACTCTCAGAGCTGAGCAGTGGAGCTACTGAGGGGCCTTAAGTCAAGTCACATTTACTCTACAGCTTTCATCCAACTCGGAGGCCCAGCATGTCCAGAGCCAGAAACCTCCCCACCCTGCCCTGTAAACAACAAAAACACCAGAAATGTTTCTCTACATTTCTGTGCCACCGATTTGGGGCTGTGCCTCCACCTCCGGGAGCACGTGGCTTCCTGGAAGGCTAAAGGGGATTTTCAAACGCAAGCCGGGTTCTCCTTACTGCCCACTCTCATGCCACTGTGGAGCCTCCTCTGCCCCCCTCCCCCACCCCCACCACTCCTCCTGCTCCCTGAGGGGCCATTTTGGAGCCCAAATCCACTTTGTCAGTGCCAGAGCAGCCTGCCTGCTCTTGCTCCACACACCATGTGACCCTGGAGAGCCTCCAGGGCATATTTCATCTGGCATCAGCACCAGAGGTCACCGTGACCCCAAACTTCCTGCATTCTCAGGCCTGGCAGCGCCTGCCAAAGCCAGCCACGGCGCGGGAGGAGCGCGCCGCTGGCGGGGACAGCCCGAGTGTGGCGTCGTGGGCCGCCCTGGCTGCCAGCAGACAGCAGCGCTGCTTTTCCACGGCCGGCCCTGCACGGCCCTTGGCCAGCTTCGTTCCTGCCCTGGGACCAAGTCCACAAGCCGAGAGCCCAGGAGCTGCAGCTCTGGCACGCAGAGGGAAGCCATTGCTGCTGGCCGGCGTGCACACCAGGCGGCAGCAGCTGTGCTCAGGGGCCCTGGGGACTGAGTTCCCACCGGTGCCACCCACCGGCTCTGCAGTGGGACGGGGTTCAGGAGGCCTCCCCGCGATTGCTGCTCCTTTCTCGCTTGCTTGCTTGTTCGCTTTCTCTCTCTTTTTTTTTTTTCTCTCTCTCTCAGTCTTTTTTTTTTTTCTTTTTCTTTCTTTCTTTTTTTTCCTATATAGGGAGAAACAAATCATTATAGCTTCCAGAAGCTTCCTGTGGAATTTGATCAAAGACAATGAAAATGGACCTCGAAGGCTCCCCAAATTACCTAGTATTGGTTTACAGGGTCCCCTTCCATGCAGGAATCATAAAGTTTTAGGGCTAGAAAAGATTAGAAACCGCCCAAGTCAGTGGTTCTTCATTCAGTTGCGTAAAGAAACCTTTGAGTAAGTGACGAAAACAACCCATTCCCTGTTCTTGGGGGTGGGGGGGGGGGGTGGGCATACAAGCTACTGCTCACAATTTTGGTAGTGGAGGGACCCTGGAGCTCATCTGTGAGTGTTCTCCTCTGGTATCATGCCTTCCCTCAGCAGCCCTCTCATTTCACAAGAGGGATCATGGGAGACCCAAAGAGGACGGGGATTTGCGATGATCAAGGCTAGATGTGGTCCTGCAGAACCCAGCCCTCCTGACTCAGAGCCTGTCTAACAGATGCATCTTTCCCTCCCACCCTGGAGCCCCTCTCCCCTTCCTCTTAGCTTCTTTGCGCTCACTGTCTCTCTCTCTTTTTTTTTTATTTGTTAAATTTAATGGGGTAACATTGGTTTGTAACAATTAGTTTCCAGATATACAAGTCCACATCACATCATTCATGCATTGTATTATGTGCCCACCACCCAGAATCAGCTCCCCCTCCACCACCATATATCTGGTGCCCACTCCCCCCCCTCCCTTCCCCCTCCTCCCCCCTCTCCAGGTAACCACCAAACCATTGAGTGTGTCCACAATGCTGGTGCCCTCTCCAACCTCCACTTCTTCTCTCCTTCCCCCTCCTCCCCTTCCCTCAGGCAATCATCCAGCTATTGAGTGTGTCCATAGGTCTCTGTGTCTTTGTAACTTTCAGTTTTATATTCCACCTATTAGTGAGGTCATATGTTTCCTGACTCTTTCAGTCTGACTTACTTCGCTTAATAAGATGGTCTCTAGGTCCATCCATGTTGCCACAACCAAATCTTCAATATACAACTAGTGCAAATGAACCTTTTCACCCTCAGTAAAAAAAGGATGGATACATAAAGGGGAAAAAATACACACTCTAATCCTGTGGATCAGTGGTTCTCAAAATATGCAAGGACCCCTAGGGCATCTCTGAGACCCTTTGAGGGGGTCCATGGGTCACAACTATTTTCATCATAAGGTTAACATATTATTTGCCATTTTTATCATGTTAAAATTTGAACTGATGGTGCAAAAATCACAGTGGGTAAAATTGAGGGGGAGACTTAGACACATATCAGCCTTTGAAACCAAACTGGACCCATGATCACTGCAATTTTGACTTCCATGAATGACAACATAAAAAAAAAAAAAAGTAAATTTTACTTGGAATGCTCTTAAAGAAGCCATTAAAATTGTTTAGTTAAGCTTAGAACCCTTAAAAAGTTCTACAAGTAAAAGATGAGTACACATCTTTTTCTATTCCATGACAAAATGTGAAATGTGCAGAAAGCATTTCTGCATACTAAAGTATAATAGTTGTCTCAAAAAAAGTACTTATGCAGTTGAGATGTAAGCAATAACAATCACTGTTTTCCAGTTTTACTTGGAAAAATGACAAAGAATAGTGTTTTAAACATGTATATTTGGCAGACGCTTTCTTAATAATGAACAAAAATGAGGTTGTCATTTCAAGGGCACAATTGACAATATCTTTTGCCAATTATGAATTTAAGCTTTAAATAAAAAATTAGAATGCTGGAAAATGTGTATCCACCACCATAAACTTAACTGCTTCTCAATACTAAATCTTTTCTCATTAGACCTGTGATGATATTGACAGACATGATTATTAATATTTGCATTTTGGAAACAAATGTGTCAATATTTGAAAGATGAGTTTAAGTCAGTAACTCAATATTTTCCAAATGACTAATGTACGGTGTTACAAAACCATACATAGAAAAAAACAAACAAACACATCCACTTAAAATGAAGATATGCTAGTGAATTTTAGTATAATTGAGTACAAAATGTTCATTAAGATGGTTCCAGATTCCACAATACAAAAAAACTTTAAGAAACTACCATGTATTGTTTTAATGTAGTAGCAAAGAAAAATCTCTACAATTACCTGAAAATACTATTAGAATAGTCCACCATTTTTCAACTGTTTATCTCCATATTACATACTTCCCCCTCTATTTTAGCTAAACAACATTTTACTACAAATTGAATAAAATAGAAGGTAAGTGCTAAGTACTATGGGAGATCTAGGTCTGACAGTCTAGATTCACTATACACTCTAGTAGTAAGATAAGACATGCAGGTCAACAACTGTACCAGTGCAGGAACGCCACTGGAGAGAAGAAATGAGATGCTACCAGAGCTCCACTGGGGTTGGAGGGAGGAGGGTCTAGAAAAGTTTTCACAGAGGAAATAACAATTGAGAAGTCTGAATAAAAACTGAGCATTAAGAAAACAAAAGTTAGGGATGGGAAGAGGTGGTGCCTGCCCAAAAGAGGGAAAAGCATAGGGCCAGGAGAGCAGAGTGTATACTGAAGAGAACATGCAACCCATTAGATGCAACTGAGATACTGAATACAAAGCCTCATGAGAGAAGCCTCTTACACTATTAGTGCTCCATAAGTGTTCAGCAGGTGAATCTACGCATAAACAAAATGATGAATAGGCCATGGATGGGCCTAGCTATCCTACTACCCCCTCTTCCCACAATATATGTGTATGTGAGAAAGTGTCATGGCTAAAGCTGATAAAGTCCAAGGAAAGTGAGATCACCAAGTGCAAACTGAAGGCAGAGTGGGGCCCTGACCAAACTCCCCTCTCCTAGCTTCAAAGTTTCCTTCACCAAACAATTCCTTCTGAAGTCAGGCCTCTACCCCAACTTCGAAAGGACACTGTATGAATAAGGAGACGACAGATACAAGTCTTGAGATTCACCATTTGAAGGATTTCTTCTGAATACATTGTTCTTGATAGGAGCAATGGGGATTCAGAGATGAAAAAGATGTTCCTCTTATCCTCACAGTCTCTTGAGCAAGATACTCAGGGGAGACAGATCCATCCAGCTATGACTGAGTGAGTACAGTGCTATTCTAAGTGCAGAACACAGAGAGGAGCTCCATCTGAAGGTTGATGAGGCTTTTGAGAAGAGATGGAGAAGACAGAAGTGATTCACAAGATTACTAAAAGATGAAGACTGGCTAGATACAGGACCCATTCATGAATTCAGAGTCTTCTGAAGGGCTATAAGTGTGTATTCTTTGGGTCTCAGGATCCCCAACATTCAGCACAGTGCCTGTCGCAGCAAAGACATTTCATAAATATCTGATGAACGACGCTGAATGCAAAGGTGAGGAAGATATGCTTCTAAGACCCAATGTTTTTTCACCATTATTGAGGTACAATATGTAAATTTAACATGCATCATGTAATTTGCTACCTCTATATATTACAAAATAATTATCACAATAAGGTTAGTTAACACCTCCATTCCCTCACATAGTTATATCATTGTGTGTGTGTGTGTGTGTGTGTGTGTGTGTGTGTGTGTTGATAACATTTAAATTCTACTCTCTTTATAACTTTCAAGTTTATAGTACATATTGGTATTCACAATGTTGATTAGATCCAAAGAACCTATATCTTTTATAGCTGGAAGTTTCTACCATTTGACCAACATCTCCTCATTCTCCCTACATTTTGGCCCTGGCAAATCCAATAGTATTCTCTGTTTCTCTGAATTCAGTTTTTTTAGATTTTACATATAAGGGAGAGTATACAGCATTTGTCCTTCTTTGACTTATTTCACTTACCATAATGCCCTTAACATCCATCTATGTTGTTGAAAATAGCAGAATTTCCTTTTCATAACTACATAATATTTCATTGTACCACATTTTCTTCATCCATTTGATCATTGATGGACATTTCTGTTGTTTTCATATCTTAGCTATTGTGAATAATGCTGCAATGAACAAGAGGATGGAAATATCTTTTTCAGAAAGTGATTTCATTTCCTTTGGATATATACCCAGAAGTGGTATGGCTGGATTGTATGGTAGTTCTAGTCTTAATTTTTTTATGAACCTCCATATTGTTTTTCATAGTGGCTATACCAATTCACATTCTCAGTAATAGTGCACAAAGATTTCATTTTCTTCACAGGGTCACCAAGACTCGTTGTCTCTTATCTTTTCCATAATAGCTATCCTAACAAGTTTGAGGTATATTGCATTTTGGTTTTGGTTTACATTTTCCTGATGATTTCTGATGTTCTTTTCATGTACCTGTTGTACATTCCCAAGACTCAATTTTGAATAAGCTACATATTATCCCTGGTCTATGTCTCCCCACTGTCCCCTTCCCCACCATTAGAAATCATGTCAGTCATTGGTGCTCAAATCTGCCACTTGTGAACTGGCAATCAAAAGGTAAAAGTGTCCTGTTTCACTAGAGACAAAGCCTTTTAGATACCCTGGGCAAGTGAGATAGAAGCTACTGCAGATCAAGTCTTTGTTTCACCTTCATGCAGACTCTCTTATCTTTCTCTCTCTCTCTCTCAACAGACAGGGTACAAAAGAATTGCATTGGTATCCAAGTCATGAAACAGAATCTCTGGAAGAAAGGCTAAAATCAATATACATGACACAAGACCGATACGATGCCCTGGAACAGAGGAATCATCTGCAAAGCTAATGTCAATCATTCCCGAAGATCACACATTACACTCCAACAGGATGGATGGGCCTGCTGTCCCCCTCAACTGGGGCAAGGAGAAAGGCTTCAGTGATGGATGACAACAGGAGATTATCACCCGAAAGTAGCGCTATTACCTAGTTTTCTCACCACCCCTAAGAGCACTGACATGCAGAGTCAGCCCTACCCTTTATCTCTAAGAACGCCCACATGGAAAATACTTCCCCTTTTGGAGATTGGCTTCCAACACAAGTGACACCATGAGAAAATTAATTATGCCTGGGTGCATTTTAGTGCCATAACTCACAGAGCTATGTTTGTCAGAACAAATGACACAAACCAAAGATGCAAGCAGGAGTCATTGAGAGGTGAAAGGATTTCAGCAGGATAAAGAGCAAGTTGAATTCCAAATGCAAGGCCTTGAAGCAGGTCTGTCAACTCAGGACTTCCTAAGCACCATTTAAAGGAAGAACTCTAAAGTATTCTGAGTCGATATTCTTGTTGAGAAACAAAGCTTCAAAAGCAGGGGACTCAAAGGATAGTGACGTGAGGAGGAGAAGAAGGGGACAGTTAAGGACTGTTAGAGAAATTACAAGGAGGGACTAATTATACTGGAAAACGTCGACTCATCCTGTGAGAGCCAGGTGGAGGTTACCTGTTTCAGACTTCCATTTAGTCATGCAGAGTGAGACTTCCTCTCCACTTACCTCATGCGATGGATGCCCTTTACATAGCCCTGCTACAGCACACGTAATGTGTGTTCTGTTTCCCAGTTCACCCAGGCACAATTAATTCTCTCATGGTGTCACTTGCTTTCTCCTTGTAGAAGAATGCTGATGGCCCTGAACTCAGAGACAGGGTGGAATTGTCTTTGTGTCCCTGGGCTTGAGCCTTCTAAGCCCATGGTAGGAGTTCATTTTGTTCAGAGGTTGTATCTTGAGTGAGACTCGAGTGACAAACTGAAAAATGAGCAGTTGATTAAAAGTTGAGGTAGACCTAGGGGATGCCGAGATGAGGTCCAGTGTTCATTTCCCCGCCCTGGCCTGTACACACGTTTAAGCTGCAGTTCAGCATAATTGGTGACTGCCAAGATGGCTTGGTAGTAAAGCCTCTCACCTCTCATGAGGGAGGCCCCCAGCTCTGTTCCCATCCCATGTGGCCCCACATCCACTTTTGTGGAGTGAAACCATGTCATAGCTGATCATATACAAGTATGGAGACTGCTGCGGGCTCCCCCTGCTCTCTTTCTTTCTCTTACATGCACACACATATACACACCTTCTCTCAAAAACAATAAAATAAATCTTAAAAAAAAAAAAAGTCAAGGTAGACCTAAACAAAGCCAAAGGTCCAAGGGCTGCTCTGGCCACATCTTTTTTGTTAGGTTTCTTTCTTCCATCTGTTTGTTTGTTTGTTTTAAGATTTATTTTATTGTTTGGAGAGAGAGGGAGACTCAGAAGAGCTCAGAGCAGCCTCCTTAGCTGCATACCACCAGTTTCAACATAGTTCCATTTCACACAGGTGGATACAGGGCTGTGCAGGGCAGGAACCAAACCAGGGACTTCCACATGCGAGGCACGCCCCAGTTCAGCATATGGGCCTGCACAGGCCAGGGCCGGGACTTGATTCCCAGACCTCATGGTTGCAAGACAAGCACTCAACCTGCTGAGCCATCTGGCATCCTAATACTGTCTGATCTTAATTAAAAAGAATTAGAACAGCTCCTGGAAGTACAGGAAATATCAAGTTCTAAAGAAACAGCTTTTGATAAATACAGAAAATTGAGATCGTGTTTCCTTTGCAAAATAAATACCCTTAAAAAAGAAAGGAAACATTTTTAAGAGTGTGAGCTTCAAATTTCTCAGATGCCAACATGTGGAAAATGAGTGGTCTGAGCCCAAAATACTGATGCTTCGCCTGTCTTTTCATTGTTCATCCATATTCTGAAAGTTACGGGGGGGGGGGGGGGGGAGGGGAATTCTTGGGATGAAAGATCACATTAAGCTGCAAATTCAAATCAGTCAGATTCCAAGATTTAAATGGCTTCCTCTTTGGTTTCTAAGTAAAAATTGGCAATAATATCCTTGTAAGCCCACAAAATAATAGACCATTTTGTTTACTTCATAGAAACAATCCATACACCACAGAACAAGATGTCTCTCCAATAAACTTGTGAAAAATATGCCTTTTTTGTAATCCAGAATTAAAATTCCTCCTGTTCTCCTAGCTTATGTTTGTAAGGTCACTACAGCCAGAGTTCTCTCTGATTGGCAAAGGCTACTCAATTAACCTTCCTGTTTGCAAGGGTCAGAAACTAACACCAAACAAAAGCAGCTAAATTCCCCCATTGTTGTGCAAGTTTTACCTTTACTTATCCAATTATGCTGGAATATTTGAGCTATTTCATTTAGACAAATGTCTGTCTCTTCAGCATCCCTCCATTTACTCAGAGAAGTAAAGAATAAAAAGAGAATATAATTGGAATACATTGTGTTCTTCAATCTAAATAAGTTAGAAGGTCCTATTATAAAAAGCACAGAGAGAAAGTTGATGTGGTTTAGATTTTCAAAGTTTGACAAGATCCACCCATTAAAAGAGTTAATGCACATGGCACTTAAAACAGCACCTCTCCTGCCCTAGCCACTCAGAATTGTTACTTCATTGTAACTATTAGCTGTGCTGGTCAGCCCTACCTCTATCTTGTGCTAAACAGTTAGTAGCAATGGTTTCTCCTGGAGGCTAAAAGCAGTGACTGTCAGCTCTGAAGTTAGGGTGACTTAATGTAGGGTCTTGGTACCTGCTACTCAAGTAGCCTGCTCCTCACCCATAGTGAAAGGAGCAGATAAGCCGGTCACTCTGACAACCAAGAAGTTCAAAAGAATGAGAAAAGGAAAATAAAACAGAGAAGAATGAAATGAAAAAGAAAAGGAAAAGAACTGAAGGGAAGGGAAGGGAAGAAAAGCAGAGGGGAGGGGAGGGAAGGGAAGGGAAGGGAAGGGAAACATGTCAGAAAACCAACACCAGAAAAGACACAAAATTAGTATTACACTCCTTCTCATTTTACATACTGTGTTGGTAATACTTAGTTTACACACATATTAACACTCAAGAAACAGACGTAATAGAGGATACAGAGGAAGACATTCACAATCAGTGATTAAAGAGGATAGCACCTCCATGAAGAGGTGGCAGCTAGAACTTTGCTACTCAGAGTGAAATCCAAATCACCATGACCTGGGAACTTGTTAGAAATGCAAAATCTCAGGCCTCCCCCCAAGAAGGACTCAAAGAGAACCTGTAGTCTCCCAAGTGCCACAGGTGATACGTATGCCCATCACCATTAATGGACCACTGTGCTGGAGAGCTTGGCATTTGCAACTTAGATCATTAAAAATTTCAGGCAAAAAATTGGTAGTTGGTAAAACAGAAATTTGGCTGAATTGAAAATTAGTGAGTCCAAACCCCGGCTGAGGTGGTCTGTTTTATTATTGATATGAGCTCTCATTGGCAAAACTAGATAGTAGGAGAAAGTAAAGGAAAACATAATTTTCTTAGCATCCCATACCTGTATTTAGAATATGAACAACTAGTAAAATACATGAGCAAAATAAAGATGTATTTAGGATTGTAAAGATTCCCAAAAGTTACCAGCCTCATGCCCTCAGGGGAAGGAGGAGATGAAGGTAGCTGAAAGAACTGTGTGAGACACAAATTAAATAAAAGAATAAATAATATACAAGATACAAGAATGAGTGATCCGTAAAAGAAGTAGAAAACCTGAAGTAGATTTAAATAACTCTTGATGCATACTTTTAAAATACTTATAAGTAAATATTTATAACCAAAATTTCAGAAAATGTCAAAGTGGAACATAGGAAAGAAAAGAGAGGAGGGGGGAAAAAAGTACTTAGGTTCTTATCTCATTTAGGAGAGAATAGGCATATTGAATAACTAAATAATAATGGCAAATTATGTTTAAATGCATATGTCACAAAAGACTGCCTGCTGCATGTATTTAATGACCCTAACAGGAGGTGTTAGTGTCCTCATTATACAGATGCAGAGGCTGAAAATGACAGAGGGAAGAAACTGTTCAAAGTCATCTTGCCAGTGAATGATGGAAGTAGGATCTGACACTGGACCTGCCAAGCATCACAAGTAATGACATCATTATAATTCGTGTCTAGAATTTATCAATAGAAACTTGACATAGACATTTGGAAAACATTGGTCTCATTAACTGAAAATAGAATCATAAATTTTAGGAGATGAATAACGTGAGACCTCGGAGGGATCTTTCAGGTCAAATCCAAAACCTCATTTCACAGACATGCAAAACATAGATCTGAAGAGGGACGATGACTCGTCCAAGGTCACAGAGTAAATCTGTGGCAGGTTTTCTGATATGAAAATGGAAATCCTGTGACTCGCAGTCTAGCTATTCCTGGGGGTCCTTGGACAAACCAGGCCCCAGGCCTGTGAACTAGTCAAGCAGCGACAGTGACCGTGAGGCACTGGCGCTGGCCTTCCCTCTCCTCTGGGCTCATCAAGGTCTCTGCTGCCTCGCTGCCTCTGCCTCAGTTCGCCTTAGTCCCTGACATCCAAGCCAGAGTCGTCAAAGTTTCCAGTCCTCCGGCGCCAGGGCTGTGCTGGCATCCAGGCAGCGCCAGTGAGAAGTGCCACCTCCCTAGCTCAGTGTGACCATTGGTCACCTGGACCCCAGCAGTTTTCCTTATGCCAAGAATCTCACAAAATATTTCTTCAACAGATCTGTCTACCTCTGTGCACCTTCCCCCCAGCCCAGCCCCCGCTAATGATAGGCAAGCAAACCCAATTGATGGAAAAATATGCGATGAGCCACTCCATCTTCTGTTTGCCTCTTTTCTTTCGTTTTCCCAGTCTCTGTCCCCACCCAAGCTTTATCTGTCTTTCCCCAGCAATGCATGGGATTGAACGTAAATACAGGTAAATATCTTTTGTGTGTGTGTGCATGCAGTAGGAATGTTGTAAGCAGTCAATTTTCTGCTATGCTTGGAATTAATTGGCTGCCCTTTTTAAGAATCAGTCACACAGTTAATGGCTGCTACAGCTGCATTTATAAAAGTTCTAACCACGGGAACTTATCTGAGTTCAAAAAATTCAAGGTACAATAAATTGTAAAGCTTGAGACAGAATCAGATCGACCAAATCACTGGGAGTGGTCGGGCACGTGAGCGTACCCCTCTCTGCTGCTGAAATATAAAATGTTACAGTCTTAAACTGGACTTGGAGTCAGTGGCAGGTATTAGCATAGGCAGAAAGAATTTGAGGAAGGGGGGGTGTTAGGAAGAGAAGGAGGAGGTGAAGGGAGACAAAGGAGGGAGGAGATGAGGTCATCCTTTAAAAAAAAAAAAAGTGCAGCTACCAGACCAGCTAGAACTAGATTTCAGGGGCCATGAGCAGACTGAGGATGCCACCTTGCCACTTCAGGTAAACTTCACTTAAGTATAGTGGATTATAATACTATTAGCACAGCAGCCAAAAAAAATCTCCACCTCATGTGCCGTTATGACAGTTCTGACAAGAGCCAAATAAGACAACAATTCCTTCTCCAGATAAGAAGGAGTGGTCATCAAGGGCCCTCCTTGAAAAGCCTATAAGGCCACCCCTAAATCCTGATCACTACTCTTGTTTTAAGAGTAATGACTCCCTGAGCCTCTTGGTTCTTCAGGGCAGCTGTTTGTCTCTGAACCAGCCCACTCTCACCATCTTGAGAGTGTACTGTTCTTTTCTGCTGCTTGCTTGACTCATTTGGTGCATCCTTGAATTTTTTTCTTCCAACGAACACCAACAAACCATTTTCCAGCAACATAGGAACACCACAATAGGAATGCATACAGATAAAACCCAGAAGACTGCCTGAGACTTGAGTAGTTAAGTTGCAGAGTTCAACAACTCTTAACAGTCTGGTCTTCTGTCAAGATGCTAAACATGTTTCTAGGTTTTGGTTTCCCTGGAGGATGTATATTAAAATAAAATAAAATAAATAATTGTGCATCATGCTCCGCACATTCATGTTCTGGCTTTTATTTTCCCAAGCCATGGAAGGCCCAGAGCGGTTAATTAATGATCTGTCACTCACTACTGTTAGGCTCCTCCCTAGAGAGAGAGAGATAGATGGTCTGTTGTTGACTGTGCTGAAGCCAGGTGGACAGCTTATTATCAAATGGTCTCCAACTTTTTATAAATGGATTCAACACTGTCCTAAATCTTTTTTGATCTTAAAATAGAAATAAGTTGAAACTAGATGACTTCCAGGCAAATTCCAACTCCGCAAACAAATAACACTACAAAAAAAAAAAAAAAGTTTCATCAATATGGAATTAGAGTCGAAGAAATTTAAAAAAATTAGCACTATCAATGTTCTAGAACAGTGATGTCTAATCTGAAGCTCAGGATGGCTTTGAATGCAGTTCAACACAAATTCTTAATATATTATGAGATATTTTTTGTGACTTTTTAAAAAACTCATTAGCTATCATTAGTGTTAGTGTATTTTATGTGTGACTCAAACAATTCTTTTTCCAATGTGGTCCAGGGAAGCCAAAAGGTTGGACACCACTGACGTGTAAATTTTGGCATACCGTTTCCCAAGGAAAGAAATAGAGGAGACGATAGTTATATTGAGTGCATGTATGTGTATATGTGTGTAGCAGATTATTTTTCAAGATTTATTTTATTGTTTGAGAGAAGGAGGGGGGTGGGGAGAGAGAAAGGGGAGGGCCCAGAGCAGCCTCCATAGTTGTACATCATTAGTTGTGACATGGTTTCATCCCACACGGGTGGATGTGGGGCCACGTGAGATGGGACCAGAACTGGGGGCCTCCTGCATGGGAGGCGAGAACCTTTGCTGCCATCCCAGCAGTTATAGTTGCTCCGCAGTTCAGCATATGGGTTTGCATGAGCCAGGGCCCGGATTCGATCCCTGGACCTAACAGTTGCAAGGCAAATGCTCAACCTGCTGAGCTATCCTAGCAGTGTGTTCATCATGTCACTCCTCTACTCAAATGTCTTCAATGCTTCTCTTTGTTGTTTAACAATTCCGAAGCTCTCTGTCTAGATTTCAAAGTGTACCACATCTTGATCTAACCCCATTTGACTAGTTTAATCGCAGTATTACTCAACATACACTTTCTGATCCACCTAGGCTGAGTTCTAGAAACAACACTTCCTCCCTCTGGTTATTCTATTTTTTCTTGGTTGCCTTAACAGCACCTGTTTGGTTTCTCAGCTTTTCTATCATTGGTATGACCAATTCCTATATTAAAATGAAAGATCTTGCATGGTTTCTAGTCCCCTGTCCAACTTCATGCAGGGATGAATTAGATGACTTTAAATATCCCTTCTAGGTCTAACAGTCTCTGTCCATTACCACATGATATAGCCTCCTTACATACTGGCTGAAATTGTGTAATAATTTTTCTCATTTGCTTATTTATTTATTCAACAGTGCCTATTTAGCTATACAATGTACATTCAACCACATCAAGTCTTGAAGACTGAAGGGAATGTCACAAAAAGGTGTCATATCCAAAGCATTTGTAATCTTGGTGGTAGGAAAGTATATCCATAAACAAGTCAAGGACCAACATTAGGCAGAATTTGGCTAAGTGGCAGGCCAATGCCACAGAAAATGCTGCTGTTTTATGCTCAAACTTGTTGGCCACAGAGATGAAGTCTCAAATACGTGCTTAGTGACCTGAGTTCATCTCTAGAAGGTCAATAAATATCTACTGGTTTATTTTTGCATAAATAAGAAATTGCATATAATAGAATGGGGTAAGGCAAGTATAGAATGCCAGCTAAAACCAAGAGAAACAAAAATATTTTTAAGACCCAGACTGAAACACAAGGAATTCTTTTCTAAGAAATTATTATTTGATGTTGATATTGGATTAACAATGGAAAGAGATCCCCAAAATAAGAAAAAAAATCATTTGTTATATTTACCATATTTAGTATTTATTCTTAAGCTATACTAGGTGCTGGTAAAAAAAAAAAATAATAATATATATATATATATATATATATATATATATATAGAGAGAGAGAGAGAGAGAGAGAGAGAGAGAGAGAGAGAGAGTCATGGTTTCTGCCCTTGAGAAGCTTATAATCTACTATGGGACACAAATAAGTAAGTAAAAAATAAAAATAGAGCATGATGATAATTATGGCTACCTCTATTATGTAACAAACATGACACTGTCACTTAACTTAGTTATAAAAACAAAACCTTTTAGGTAGATATTATTATATATCACATATTATTATTGTTAAACAAACAAACAAACAAATGGACTCAGAAACAATGAAAACTTATTTGAAGTGGCACAGCTAGCATGTGGTAGAGACAAGATATTTAAACAAAGTATGCCTAAATCAGAGGCATGAGTTACTGACTACATAATGCAGCATAATTTTTCTATCATCACCAGATTACTGTCTTTCATACGGTCCCAAATTTATTCAGCTGTAAAGCTCTTACAGAACTTAGTATGGCAATGTAGTTCAGACAACAACCTAGATGAGACTAAGGGCTTTCTTTCATGGCTAATTTTATGTTTTCTCATCCCACCTCATTCAGTAGGAGGTATATAGAAAATTAAGAATGCATCTTTAGGACATTTTAACTACAGAAACATATTTTTAAGGAAAAGCATTTCAGGAGAAATATAATGAGAACAACAGTGCTCTTCAAAGCAGTTTAGTTGGTGAATGGCTCCATGATCATCTTTGTCTGGAAGTGGTACTGGCTTTGCTAGAGGCACACCTCATTAAATTTGAACCATGATATATGTTTGGTTCTGTTCAGGGGTATAGTTATCAGTGCAATTTCTCAATTCTCCGACTAAAACAAAGTCTAAGAAAATGTCTAGTAAGAGATACTTTGCATTTCAATGCAGATTGATAACTATCTAACTCAATACTGAGCACTTAAAAAGTGTGACATATGAATGTTTTCTTGCAATAGTTAGGCTCAACTGGATTCAAAGCCTAGAATATATCAATTTCTCTATAATTACTTTTCATTGAGATATTATTTACTTACAATAAAATGCATAAATTTTAACTTTTCAGTTCAAAGATTTTTGACTTTTTTTTTTTTAAAGATCTATCTTATGGTTTTTGACAGAGGCAGAGAGAAACAGAGATGGAGAGAGAAGAGAGAGGGCCCAGAGTAGTCTCCATACTTGTACTCATCAGTTTTTGACATGATTTCATTCCACGCAGGTGGGTGGGGGCCGTGCAGAACACATCTCCGTAGCCATGCAACATTTTACACTCCCATCAGCAACACCAACTGCTCCACATTATTACTGACATATAGCGTCAGTCATCTTAATTTTTGCCATTTAAAGTTTATCTCATTTTGGTGTTAATTTGCCATAAGCCCTTTCCCATGTTTTTATTGGCTTTTTGTATGTATTCTTTTGTCAAGTGTTTGCCCATTTGTCTGCACAGATTCATCTAACTTCTTTTCCAATCATACTCAATATCATAATATTTAACTATTAATTTAATAGTTCAGGTTTTTAACTATCCTTTTCAGAAACAATAGTGATAGATTTGCCTAGGAGCCCATTAGTGTCTTCTTGGAAACTACTGAGAATGTTTTGCTTAGTTACATTTCCTTATCACTCCCAGTAATAACCTATGCATTAAAAAGGGGGAAAGAAGAGCCCATTAAACCAAGGCATAATAGCCCGTTTTCATATGGAACCATTAAAACACTTACTAAACCAGCTTCTCATGGTGCTGAGCCCATTCTCTTTTATTATGATTTTTTTTTCTTTTGCATAGAACAGTCTCAGTAATAAATAATGCTTAACAATACTTAAATAATGATATATTCAAAGTATAAGTGATATTCAATCAGCACTCTATGGCTTGTTTACAATGAGGCAGACGAAAGGTGGGCTCACAGACCATTACAACTGACTAGGAACCTGGAGTTTATTTCTGCCAAACCACTTAATGTTCTAGAAGAGAAAAGTGAGGCTCAGGGGCTTACCTAATTTTGCAGCCAAAACAGAACCCATGTAATTTTACTTATAGCACAAACTCCCATCAACCAAATCATGATGGTTTTACAGAGAAAAAGTGCTCTCATCTCATTTACAGTCTAAATGAGAAAAGAAAGTCCAAAGTCAATAGAAGTTTTAAAAAATACTAAATGGAAAAAAAAAATGTTAACAGAAAGGCTGCTTGGAGTCATTAAAAAAATATGGAACCTCAAGCCAGGAAAACTGGATTTGAGTTCCAGCACTTTCATTCATTAACCATGGTCTATAGACAAGTCATTTCATTTTACCGTTTTAATATTTTCAACTGAAAATTGGGGTTGAAGACAACATATACAAGGTCTGACAATTAAGTTTGCAAATTTATCCCAGAAAAAGTGCTATATACCTCATTGCTGAATATCACTACAGTCACCTTCAAAGTACTCCCCTTGGAAAGCTCTACACCAATGTCAGTGCCTAGTCCAGCCTTCAAAGTATTTTGAACTCTTTTTCTGCTGTGGCCATCAGAGCCATTGTTGTATTACCCATAATGTCCTGAATGTCATCAAAGTGTCTTCCTTTCAATATTTCCTTTATCTTCAGGTGAAAAAAAAAAAAAAAAAGACGTTTGAAGCCAGATCAGGTGAGTAGGGAGGGTGTTCTCATACAATTATTTGTTTACTGGCTAAAAACTCTCTCACAAAGAGTGCCATGTGAGGTGGTACATTGTCCTGATGCAAGAGCCATGAGTTGTTTGTAAAAAGTTCAGGTCATTTTCATCTAACTTTTTCATGCATACTTTTCAGCACTTCCAAACAGTCAACTTGGTTGACTGTTTATCCAGTTGGTACAAATTCATAATGAACAATCCCTCTGATAGTATAAAAGGTTAGTAACATTGTTTTGACTCTTAATTTGTACTGATAAAATGTTTTTGGTGGTGGAGAATTGTGTGACTTCTCTTGTACACTTTGACGCTTTGTTTCAGGGTCATATCCGTATTTTCCGGTGTATAAGACGACCGGGCGTATAAGACGACCCCCTAATTTTACAGGTAAAACATAGGTTTAGGCCTATATTCGCTGTATAAGACTAAAGTGGGGGGTAGTCTTATACAGCGAATATAGGCCTAAACCTATGTTTTAACTGTAAAATTAGGGGGTCGTCTTATACGCCCGGTCGTCTTATACACTGGAAAATACGGTAGGTACACCCATATTTCATCACCAGTGATAACATGTCCCAAAACATCATGGTGCCTCTCCAAAAGGTTTTGGCAAACTTTGACTCTCCTTTGCTTTTGTTCATCAGTGAGTTCCTTCGGGATCATTTCTGCACACACCTTTCTCATGCCAAGATTTTCAGCTAAGATTTTCCTAACTGTTTCTCTATCAAATATCTATCAATGTTTACTTGGTCTGCTATGCTTCTCACGGTCAGTCAACAACTTTGATGTAAAATTCAGAGAATTTTTGCAATGTTTTTTGTCAGTTTTCCTTGTTACTGGCTGCCCTGACTTGTCTTCATCAGCATCACTTTCTCTCCTCTCAGAAAAATGTTTAATCCATTTGTACATTGCTGTTTTCTTCATGGCATTGTCCCCATAAACTTGGAGTAACATGTTCCTGATTTCACTTCCACCCTTGCCAAGTTTAACAAGAAATTTTCTGTTAGCTTGTTGCTCTAATTCAAGCTCTGACATTCTTGTGACCAAAAAAACCCCCAAAAAACAAAAAAAAACCATACAGCAAAATAATGAATGCCACTCAAGAAGATACCACCACACATCAACATGAACACAGCTGTGAGACACTGATATACCAAGGTTATGAAACCTTACTGAGTTGTCTGTACAGTGCTGCCAACATAAGTACACAGTGGCAAATTCGCGAATTTAATTGTCAGACCTCGTATGGTATCATATTCGAAAACAGAATATAAAAGTAAATTGGGAAGGGGGTTGAAACAGAAAATCTGCTATCCTCTAGAGCTAGATGTTTGAAATGGCAGTCATAGAATAAGGAGATATCAATGTTTCATGCAAGATGAGTGACAAAAATTCAGCTCACTGCTTGAAGCTAGGGATTTGCAATATATCCTCAGGAGACAAAAAAAAAAAAAGGTTGCCAATTTTATCCCTTAGGCTATTGTTTATAGAAAACTATGGATTCAAGGAAGTAGGATTATAAAAATTCAGCCTAATGTGGAACTGGGCTAGACAACTCATTGACTCAAAGATTGTATCTCAGTTTCTTTAAAATAAACATAGAGTTGAAACCTCAAAATGCAATTATAAAATCAGTCTCAGGACTGAAGTTATAGGAGAGGTAATTTCAAATGCCTTCTAAACTATAAAACTACTGACCAGGGAGGAAGAGAGACAAAAATAATTCCTCTTACTCACAATAGACTCATCTGCCTATATTTTAAAACTGATAAAGAAATCTAGAGTAAAGAAAGACAACCACTGAAATAAAGAATTAGAGCATTAATTACTCCTTATGAAATTAGTTATAAGAAATAAAGACTTTAAAATAACAATGTTAAGATAATCAGAGATACATGAAGAAATAACATAATTATAATGATCTAAAGACAGGTAAAAGAACATAAGTAGTTTAAGAATAGGTGAACAACAGGATTAATAAATGAAAATAGTTGAAAAAAGTACAGAGATAAATAAAAATGTGAAAGAACAGTTAAAAACCATGGAGAATTAATTAGTATGCTCCAACATTAATCTAATAGGAGTTACAGAAGAAGAGAATAAAAAATAATTAAATAAAACAATTAAATAATAAGTCCTTAGGAAAAAAATCCAAATACCAATGTAAATTAATAAAGACTAATCTACCGGTACACCACAGCACATCTTAATGAACGTGCAGGACTTCAAGAACTAAGAGAAAGGCTAAATTCTACAAATAACAATTATACTAATGGCAGATTTCTCATCAGCATAAATAGATTCCAAAAATAATAAAGTAATATATTAAATGTGCTGATGAAAATTAACTGTCAATTCACAATTTTAATTCCTGTTAATCTATTATTCAAAAATGAGGATAAAATATATGAAGTAAAATGGAGTATAACTAGCATGTGTTCATTAGTCAAAAAGAAAAGCACAAAGAGAATAATGGCAGCATATATACTATTTTTACTATGCATAACAATATACATACAATTCTATATATGTTTTGCATGAGAATGAAGGAGAAATAACACATATTTGTATTTATTTTTACTAAAAGAAGAATTGGAGAGTAAGCTGAGATGGCTTAGTAGGTTCAGTGCTCCCTTTGCAGCCCTGGGATCTGAGGATCAAATCCCAGCCCCAGCCCATGAGGGCCCATATGCTGAACTGGAGTGTGTTTGCCCTCAGTTTGGTTCTTGCTGGGGCGAGCTTCCCATGTTGGAGGCCTCTGGTTTGGCCCCCAGCTCAAGGGAGTGTCCTCCCATGCGGGAGGCCCCCGGCCCAGTTCCCACCCTGTGCAACCCTGGCCCACCTGTGTGGAATGAAACCATGTAGAAAAACTAATGATCTACAACTATGAAGACTGCTCTGGGCCCTCCCCTTTCTCTCTGTCATTCTCTCTCTCTCTCTCTCTCTCTCTCTCTCTCTCTCTCTCTCTGTCAAAAACAATAAAATAAATCTTAAAAAGAAGAAGAAGAAGAAAAGCATTTGACAAGATACAACATCAATTTATAATCAAAACACTTAATAAAATGGATATAGAAGGAAAATACCTCCACATAATAAAGGCCATATATAACAAACTCTCAGTGAATGTCATACTGAACAGGAAAAAACTGAAACCTTTTCTTCTAAAACCAGGAACGAGACAGGTATGTCCCCTGTCACCACTGATTCAACATAGTGCAGGAAGTTCTAGCCAGAGAGCCATTAGGCAGGAAAAAGAAATAAAAGGCATCCAAATTGGAAACGAAGAAGTTAAACTGTCACTTTTTGCAGATGATATAATCCTTTATATAGAAAACTCCAAAGATTCCACTAGAAAACTCCAAAGATTCCACCAGAAAACTGTTAGAAATAATAAATGGATACAGTAAAGTTGCCGGATACAAAAATCAATGTACAAAAATTACAGCTTTTTTAATACACAAACAATGAAACTTCAGAAAAAGAAATGATACCGTTTGTGATCAAAACAAAAATAAAATACTTAGGAATAAACTTAACAAAGAACGTGAAGGACTTATACACGGAACACTATAAGACAGTTAAAAGAAATTGAGGAAGATACAAAGAAAAGGTAGGATATTCCATGTTCATGGATTGGAAGAATCAACATAGTTAAAATGGCCATATTACCCAAAGCAATACACAGATTTAAAGCAATTCCCATCAAAATCCCACAGACATTCTTTCAAGAAATAGATGAAAAAATTATCAGATTCATGTGGAACCACAAAAGGCCTCGAATTGCCAAAGAAATCCTCTGGAAAAAAAAATAAGGCTGGAGGCATCACACTCCCTGACTTCAGTCTATACTACAATGCATCAATAATCAGAAAAGCTTGGTATTGGCAGAAAAACAGACATACAGACCAATGGAACAGAATCAAAAACCCAGAAATGAACCTAAAAATATATGAACAGATAATCTTTGACAAAGGAGCAAAAAATATAAAATGGAGAAAAGAAAGCCTCTTCAGTAAATGGTGCTGGGAAAATTGGAAAACCACATGCAAAAGAATGACTCTGGACTATGAACTATCACCATAAAGCAAAATTAACTCAAAGTGGATTAAGAACCTCCACATAAGAACCCAAACTATAAAGTGCATAGAAGAAGGCATTGGCACTAAACTTATAGACCTTGGGCTCAGAGAGCACTTTATGAACTTGACCCCAAAGGCAAGGGAAGTAAAAGCAAAAATAAATGAATGGGACTATATCAAACTAAAAAGCTTCTACTCAGCAAAGGACACCATCAACGAAGTAAAAAGGAAACCAACCAAATGGGAGAAAATATTTGCAAACAATGCCTCTGATAAGGGGCTAATATCTAAAATATATAAAGAACTCATACAACTCAACAACAAAAAAACAAATGATCCAATTAAAAAATGGGCAGAAGACCTAAACAGGCACCTCTCTCCTGAAGACATACAAACAGCCAGCAGATACATGAAAAAATGCTCAACATCACTAGCAATTAGGGAAATGCAAGTTAAAACCACAATGAGATACCACCTCACACATGTTAGAATGGCTATAATCAACAAGACAAGGAATAACAAGTGCTGGAATAACAAGGCTCCACAGCCTTGTGGAGAACAAGGAACCCTCATATACTGTTGA
>PVKE010004061.1:0-67311 GCA_004027555.1 Craseonycteris thonglongyai
AAGCTACCGTATGACACTACCAAATATTCAAGCTAACTGACTGTGTTCTTCGATGAGTCGAGTCGTAACTGTTGCGTTCACGCGTTGCGTCCGGTGACAAGTGTAACACATAAGTCAAAATGTATTGTCTGGGTGGGCAGAGATCACAGTGTCAGGCTGTCAGAATTCTAGGAATTTATGACCTTGGCAAATTCCCAGAGTGCATTAAACTATTGCTAGAAAGTTTTGTCTTCTACAATCGCTTCAAAGTCCATGGTACACGGAATTCCACCCCAGACATTGAGAGCGATTGACGATCGACCAAAATTGGCCTCTCAATCAACCGGTTGACTGCGATCGACTTGTTGGCCACCCCTGGTATATAAGATCTCCCTCGAAATTTTACTCTAGAATATCAAAGATGTAGCATGTCATAGTTCATTTGCAAGATTAAATTTCACATTATCAGCTGGTTGCTCTCTGCAGTTTAAGGTGTTAGTTGGCCAGTGCTTCTGGAAGACAAACTGCACTATAAAATATTAATATGTGCCACTCTGAGTTTTTAACATGAAAATATTTAAGAAAATTGAGTATAATAATAATAGATCTTAGTATATCTAGCTAGAAATGCTAATTTTGACCTTTATATTCCTTCTTGTGTTTATCACTCATTCATTAAAATTTATCTCTATTTTTCCAATCTCTTGTTTCCACAAAACAATTCACAAATACTGTTAACCAAAAAAATGTATGCTATTGGTGTCATAGAAATATCATAGTTATGTCAAAACCTTTTATTTCTTTATAAAGATAAAAATGTATTTGTTTATAAAAACTGTATTAATAATACTTTAATACTAGATCTTTCTATTCAGATATTTAAAAATGTTTACTGAAGACACCTTAAAGATATTAACTTCTTGAAAACCAGACATTTGCCACTCTGACATTTATTTTTATTACAAATTTTACTTGATTTTTATTCAGTTCCAATAAAAAATTGACTAGAGCTTCTCCATAAAAGAAAGTATTGAAGATGAGACAGAATATAGTTAAATGGGAGAATTTTTAATTACAGAAAACCATATACTAAAACAAAGACTTTGTCTACATAATTATCCTGAAACTATTATTACCCAGATAAGTGTCAAATTATGTTAATGTCTTTGAACAAGTAGCATGTGAACTTAACTTACAGAAAAGGCTATGATTATGTTTGAAAATGATAAGGGAATTTTCCAACTTGGAAAAATTGCTAGTCTTTGGGAAAAAAAATAATTTACCCTCAGTTACATATTCTTAGCCAGCGTATAATGACGATTTTATATGTATATTTAGAGTAGGAAAATAATTATATCAGAACCAGTATATAATAATAATGGGAGATTTTTCACTGCTTAATTTATTTTTCTTTTCTTTTTGTTTAATATGGTTCATTCCTTCTGAGGGATACATATGAATTAAATCAAACCTTAAGTTTTCTACTTTTCAGTTTTTGATGTCCTACTATTTTAATATTTATATAGGCAAACATATATATACATAGGCCTTTCTGTTAGCACATCACTTGTAGTGTCTTCTTGTAGGTTTACATGTTTCACCTGGATTTTTTTTTTTTTAATTCTATACAGTAGAAGGCAATCAGTTTGGAGATACCTGCATATATCCTCTGCTCTTCCCACCCCTCCTTCCAATGCCCAGATAAGAATATGTGTGCTTGCATAAAAGTTTCTACCATTTTAATATTTCATTGAAAAGTAATATACTTGTATAGATTGTCAGTGTCAGTTCTTCCAAAATAGTGATAAAAGAACAGTGACACAGCCAGATATCTACTTTTTGGAGCTTGGAGGGAATTCACCACACAGCACGCAGGAGCTGTATGAGCTTATAAAAACCTTGGGGAACCTGCAAAGTGCATCTCTGACTAGAAATACGTTGTGTTATCTCCTGCTGGGCAGATCCATCTCAATACAGCAATGCTATCTCCTTTAAACCTGTCTATTTGTGTTTCTCTAACATTACTCCACTACTCCTCATACCCATGTAGATAATCACTTCAGTAGCTTAGAGCAACTGGTTGTTTTATCATATGTACATGAAACTGGGTTATAAAAATTAAAGTGAGAAATATCATAGTCATTCACTGAAAGAATTGTCTTATTCTTCTAATCTAGAAAAACTATGATAAGCAATCTCGCTGTAATATTGAAAAATGTGGAATATGATTTCTTATATGTCAAAATTTCTAGACTACATAAAGCAATAGCTTTCAGCTTCATGATGGACTCAAGAAACAACTTATTTCTTGGCATCTTTCTCTCTCCTATCCTCATGAAATGTTTTAACGTATGTGTTCTAAGTCAAATTTTATTTATATGTTTTCTGTACATGTTTAATGTTCATCAAAATACTGTATTTTTATAAATGCTTCTATAAACCCTCAATTTATTTTGCCCTTTGCATTGACCAAAATAAGCACTTGTTATTTTAAATTGAATGGATGCTCTTTAAGTATTTTGTGTTCTCACTGACATGATAGATAGATACATTAATTATTCATGCATTTCTTCACAAAATATTTATTGAGCATCCATAATTTGGCAGACACTCTTATAACTTATGAATATGCCACAGTGAGCACACATTGTCTCTATAATTATAATGCTTAAATTCTAATATGGAGAGAAAAATAATGTAAGAAAAGACTAAATGCTACTAAGCAACATTGAGAAAATAAGGCATGGCAAGAGCCTAGGGAACCTGCAGATAGGATTTGCTATGTTTCTACATGATAGTTGGGATAGACTGATAAGACTACATGAACCGTCAACTGAAGGAAGTGAAAAAATGAGATCTGTGGCTATTTGAGGTAAGTGTGCTCCATTTGAGAGAAGAGCAAAGGCGAAGACCCAGAATTAGGAGAGAGACTGAAATGTTTTAGGAATACCAGCAAAGTCTACTATGAGAAGTAGAACAAGGGGTAAAGTGGTAGAAAATAAGGCATAAGTGTAGAGGGCTTGTAGTAAGTACTACTATAAATTTGAACATTTGTATCTTAATCATATATATTGTCATAGAAATAAAAGTAGTAAACAATGAGTAAATATGTAGTATCAGATTAGAAATTAGCAGTCCAAACAATTAAAAAATGTTGTGTATGATATATAGGGCAGTAAAAATGGCAGAAATGGAGATAGAATTAAGTATTGTTATGTGGCATATGAATATCCTAGCCAATGCATAAGGCCTCAAAAGAAATGAAAGAAAAAAGGTTAAAACAGAATAAGAAATCTGGTTTATTCACAGAAGGTATGATTGTGCATTTAGAAAATCTTAACTAACCTAAAAAAAGCCACTAGAAATAACAGTGAATTTAAAAACTGCAATATACAAGGTTATTATGCAAAAATTATTATCCCTGTATACTAGAAATAAGGTAATTATAAGCAATAATAAAATCAACAAATGTAATGCAAATTAAACATACCATTAACAATACCCGAAACATCATATATTTTGGAGTTAAATTTAACAAAAAAAATGTAAAAGTTGTACACTGAAAAGTGGATAATAATTCTGAATATGTTAAAAAGTCTAGATAAATACAGGGAAAAAGTTACCATAATCATTACTGGAAGACTCAATAATGTTAAAATAATGTTAAATGATAACATTAAATTAATCACATTAAAATAACGTTAAAATGCTGTTTCTCCTCAAACTCATCTACACATTCAACACAATACCAAAAAAAGAAAAGGAAAAAAAAAAAAATCTCAACAGGTTTTTTTTTTCTTTAATAAATTAACCATTTATATAGAAAAGCAAAGAACCTGAAATTACCCCCAAAATACATTTTACAAAAGAGCCAATTTTGAGGATTTGTAGTACCTAATCTGAAGACACATGATACAAAGATACAGCAAGCAAGGCAGTGTTATACAAACATAAGAATTGCATCAATGTATGGAACAGACTGAGCATATAGAAGTGTAAGAGTTGACTTCTCTCGCTATTCTAGCTCATTCTTCATCTTAAGGAGAAACCATTCAGTCATTCACCATTTAGCATGATGCTAGGCATTTTATAGTTGTGTTTAATAGTATTCAAGAAGTTCATTTAGATTCCTAGTATGCTGAGGTTTTATCATAAATAAGTATTAAATTAGTCAAAAATATTTTTCATCCATTGATATGGGCAGCTAATTTTTCCCTTTTATTTTTTTAAATGTGAATTACATTGATTTTTATAAAGTTAACCCAAACTTGCTTCCTCAAATAAACCCCACATGGTCATGATATATTTTCTGTTTTATATGTGGATGAATTTAATTTGCTGATATTTTCCTTATTTGTATATCTGTTTGTTTTTGTTGAGACTTATGAAGGTTATATAGTTCTATAATTTTCTTGTGACATTTTTGTCTAGTATGAGTGATAACATGAGATCAATGAAAGCTAAGTGTTTGCATAAAATTATTTACACAAGCTCTCTCAGCTACCAGATAGATGGTAAAACATTTCTGGGTATGCTTATGAACATATTTAGGTTTAGTAGAGTGAAGAGTCCACCCTCACCAATGTAGACTTGCATCATCCAATTCATAGGGGGTGTTAATGAAACATAAATGTCCAGGAAGAGTGAACTCTCTCTTTCTTCTTGAGCTGGAATATCCATCTTTTCTGCCCTAAGACATTTAGCTGCTTGTTCTCAAGCGTTAGTCATGTGGAACACTAAGTGGCATATTAGTTTTATCTAAATCAGAATATTACTCCAGAAATCAAAGCCCCCTATGGATTGCTCTTTTTAGGTGTTTTGTAATCATAAATATAAGTTTCATCAAGGTACTTCTCATTTGATTTAACATATTTTATTCAGTCCAGGGATTTATGTACCTAAATTTTCAATTATATATCAAATTTCTTGATCTTCACTTTCACTTTTGTTCAATGCAATTTGAATCTCAACAGATAAAGATCCACATTTTATTTTCTGCAATTTCAGTGTCTAATAGTCTACAAAACTGTATCATGTATTTTTTTAATAATTATATTTATTTAGAAAACCTGACCTGAACTTACATACGTCTGTTTGTCTTTATCTCAATTAATGTAAACACATATAAATATTTAATTGAAGTCATATAAATGTTTGTTATTGCAAGGTATCTCAGATATTTTTAGGGTTATTTAGTAATATTTAGACCACATACAATGTCACCTTTGTAAAAGTGACAAATCTAAATTTTAAAA
This sequence comes from Craseonycteris thonglongyai, assembly GCA_004027555.1. Classification (NCBI taxonomy): domain Eukaryota; kingdom Metazoa; phylum Chordata; class Mammalia; order Chiroptera; family Craseonycteridae; genus Craseonycteris; species Craseonycteris thonglongyai. Next base: position 5,235 of record PVKE010004061.1, read on the forward strand.
TAAATCTTTCTACATGTGTCTTGATCAATACGTTGTGGTTCAGCAAACCTACTGATTCTGTAAGGAGCATAGACCTTAATTCTCTGCTGATGGTTTATCTGTCATAATGACCTGTATTCCATCTTGTTTCTTCTAGATCTCTTAAAAACGTCACTCTCGTGCCCAAAGACTTATATTCCTTTCACTTATTTTAATACTTTACTCTTTCTACCTTCCACCAAACTAGTGATAATGCTCCCAAAAGATCATGTACTTTCAACTTTTTTTAAAAGAGGCCATTCTGTGACTCACCATTGTTTACTCATCATTATTTTTGCCCCAATTTTTATTATTTCTGCACTTTAATTGTGTAATATTCTGTTGAATATACGTACAAGTTTGTTTTTTTAATCCAATCATCTATTGATGAACATTTGTTACATCTATATCTTGACTATTATAAATAGTGCTGCAATGAACATTAGTGTTTTGGATTTCTTTGGGTGAATACCCAGAAGTGGAATTGCTGGATCATAGGTAGTTCTATTTTTAACTTTTTGAGGCACCTCCGAATCATTTTCCCAATGTCACTAATCATCAGAGAAGTGCAAATTAAAACCACAATGAGATATCACCTCATGTCTGTCAGAATGGCTACCATCAGCAAATCAACACACAACAAATTTTGATGGAGATGCAGGTTGCAGAGAAAAGGACACTATCTTTCTTCATAATTGCATTTCAAAGGCAAAGTTCCCAGACTCTTGAGAATGATATTCCTGGATTATAAAGGGTGTCCCAAAATTCACGCAAGATTTGAATTTTGCATCATTTGCGCGGTAAAGTATTGACAATGAAAAAAAAAGACAGCGTGACAGCTGATAGTTCAGGGTTATTAAAAATGGAGATTGGGGAAGCCGGAATGGTTCAGTGGGTTAAGCGCTCACTTTTCAGTGCCAGGGACCGGGGATCAAATCCCGGCCCCGGCCCCTGCGGAACCATATGCTGAACTGGGAGCTCACCCAGTTCAGTTCTCTCTCTTTCTCTGTCTCTGTATCTCTCTCTCTCTCTCTCTCTCTCTCTCTCTCTCTCTCTCTCTCTCCCCCCTCTCTTTCAAAAATAAAAGTAAATAAATAAAAATGTATTTAAAAAAAATGGAGAGCTACATGAGAGAACAACGCAATTTTATTGTTGAGCAATATTTTAAAAATAGTGAAGATTTGGCAGCTACAATTCACAATTTTGATACAAAATATGGTCAGAATAGTGATTTAACTTCACCAAATTGGAAGAGATTAATTAAAAAATTTAGGGAGACTGGATCAATTAGTGATCTTAAACACTCTGGCCATCCTTCAACAAGTTGTTCAACACAAAACATCGAAGCAGTTCATGAGTGTTGCGAAGAGTCCATGGTCATCAATTCTGCACCGTGGTCAAGAATTAGACATTTCGAGAAGCTCTCTACAGCGTATTCTCACAAAAGATTTGCATCTTCATGCTTACAAAGTTCAATTGACTCAAGAACTGAAGCATACTGACCACGCACAGCAAATAGAGTTTGTTGAATGGATTATGGAACAGGTGGATGCTGATTTTTCAAACAAAATCATTTTCAGCGATGAAGCTCACTTTCATCTTGATGGCTTGGTTAATCGACAAAATTGTCGCATGTGGGGTTCAGAAAATCCACGGGGGATTGTTGAGAAACAAATGCATCCACAATGTGTCACTGTTCGGTGCGGATTTTGGGCTGGAGACATCATCGGACCATTCTTCGGAAATGCGGCTAGTCAGGCAATAATAGTTCATGGTGCTCGCTATCGCGACGTGATAATCCAGTTTCTTGTGCCTAAATTGCAAGATAGCTGTGGAAGCCATTTACCTGATATTCTATTGCACACATAACCCTATACTGTATAGTTTATGAATCAATAAAAAATTTACAATTTTTAAATATAAATCTGTGCTTTCTATCAAAATTACTTCTTGCGTGAATTTTGGAACACCTGTTAAAATTGCCAAGAGGATGGGAAAATATTTACATTTCAAAGGGGCAGAAAATGAGATTTACAATTTTAAGTTTTCAAAGTAAAGTCTTACAAAGGGAAAGTCAAATGTATATAGTTAAGAAGAAACTAACCTAAAGTTTAAGCAAACTGATAAGGCCATTCAGGAAGTTAGTAGGAAAGAAGTCAAGTATAAGTTGTCTGGAGGTCCTAGTAAAGTCTGTGCTCCAAACTGTCTAAGCAAGATGAAGGAAGAAAAGTTTATGGACAAAGAGAAGAATTATGATATTGGAGTATAAAAGTTTCCACTGTTGATAAGTTTGAATGTAAACAGGTGATAGAGCAAAGTTTATTGTAATTAAAGACATTGGCAAACTGAGGAGCTAGATTATGTAATGAATAAATTAATAGATGTGTATATAGATGGTAAGAATTCATGTAGTTAAAAAAAGAGGATAATCTAGGTTTTGGAACTCCAATGAATGAGCAAGCAATAAGCAATTTCTTTTAAAAAATTAGGAGGTGATGTCAAAAGAAAAATACAGAATGTTCTAAAAAATGGAAGTGAACCTGAAGGTTAAAACTGCTTATAAAGAAATACAATCTGAAAACAGCAGAATGGCCTGCCAGTCTTAATGAGTATGGTAGAAGAGAACAATAAAAAGGTAGAATTTGAAGTTCATAATGGAGGAAATAATTAGGAGAGAATTTTGTTCCTACTTGAAGGAAAAAAGGTGGTAGAAGTGAGAACAGACTGAGGGTTTAGGGAATTTGGCAAATATGAGAAACTATTCCAGAATGTTAAGAGGGTAGTTTTTTAGAAATAGAGGTGTTGAAGCTTCTGTCAGTGACAAAAAAGTAAAATTATCAAAGTAAATGTGCAGTTGAATCAAAGGTAAGGAAGAAATGCTTTGTCCTAGTGTGGGAGTTAAGAACCATGGTGAATTTAGACTCAGTAGTATTGGAAGAAAGATGAACAATGAGCGAGAGCCTATAGGGAAGAAGGCTGAGTTCACTCAGCAGCAACTGTAGATTCAGAATTTAGAGCTCCAGTTTGCATACCATTGTCTTCTGGTGATGTGGCTAAGAGATTCCAGATGTATTTTGGCTCACATGTCCTGGAGTGGCAGATCACTCAGGTTTAGCATGCGTCAGTCCTTTCTAAGAGCCTCTCCATGTGAGAGAAAAAGAATGTAGACAATATTTGTGTTTCTTTTTTTTAATTTTTATTTATTTATTTATTTTTGACAGAGAGAGATACAGAGAGATACAGAGACAGAGAGAGAACTGAACTGGGGGAGCTCCCAGCCCAGCACATGGTTCCGCACGGGCCGGGGCCGGGGCCAGGATTCGATCCCCGGTCCCCTGCGCTACAAAGTGAGCGCCCAACCCACTGAGCCATCCCGGCTTCCCCTGTGTTTCTTGAACATGAGTGATTGAAGATCTTTTTGAAAAATACAATTGATGTAATTGTTATAAGCCTCCCATGTTAACCTATATTTTCATTAAAATCTTGTTTACTATGCATAAATATAACAATTCATTGAAAGGTCAAATTACCTATTGCTCGTTCTCCCTCTATTTTATCCTACCTGATTATTCCTTGCCTAGGCTTTCTTTGGAATATTTGATAGGACTGAAAAAGTTGCTTCTGAAACCTTTGTATTTTGTAAAAAAAAAAAACAAAAGATGAAGTTATACTGGATATCTCAGGGGTAGGGGTATAATGAGAAAATTTCAGGTGGTGGCTTTTGAGAACTGAGAAATAGGAACTAAAGGTTTTTACTTACTAGACAGTGTACTGAGCTCAGTGGCTCCTTAGAGGAGAGGGGGTCTATGCCCTGATTTCTGGAAACATGTGTGGCAGGTGCATTTTGTACAGTTTTACCAAAATTTCCTATAGCTAAGACTGGTTTAAGAAATAGCAAAGCCACAGAAAGCTCATTTAATCAACTGTTTTTTGTTTATTATTTTTTTTGACAGAGAGAGAGAGAGAGAGAGACAGAGACAGAGAGAGAGATAGAGAGAGAACTGAACTGGGGGAACTCCCCAGTTCAGCATATGGGTCTGCATGGGCCGGGGCCGGAGTTCGATTCTTGGTCCCTGGCGCTGCAAAGTGAGCGCTTAACCCACTGAGCCATCCGGCTTCCCCATCAACTAGTTATTAAATGTGTAGATTTAAAAATAAAATGTAAGCAATATGTAAGTTATGATGTCACTTTAGAATTTGTAAAAATTGGAAATGGTAAGAATTATGATGAATTGTAAGGATGTGAAAAACCAACTGCAGACATCTATTAGGTAGTTTGGTATATGGGTCTGAAATTCTTAAGGTAGATTTGGGATGAAAGTATACATTTCAAAGTTATCAGCATTTAGATAATAATTAAAACAGGGTATACATAATATTACCCAGGAAAATGGCATAGAGTGACGAGGAAAAATAAGTTATTACACAGAGGAACAACAGGTATTGAGGGTATAAGAAGAGAAAAAGAAGCTTGTAGAAAAATTTAAAAATTGCTGAAAATAAAACCAGATTAGTATAACTGGAATAAATCAAAGTGAAAACATCAAAGTACAATTAAACTTTCAAAAGTTAGTGTAGTCTGGTGATAAAATATATTAAAAATATACTAACACTGCTAATTACATTTACCACAGTAAGTGATTATTTCAATGAAAAGGTGATTGGAAATGGAAATGAAGGGAAGAAAGAAAATGAAGTACTTCAGTAACAAATTAGAAATACACAAGTAGAAAACTTAAGTAAAAAAGCTATTAATCTATTGACTGTGTCCATGAGTTTTTGTTTCTTTGTTTCAGTTTTGTAAAGGAAGTGAAGAGATAGGCTAACAGAGTAAGATGTGAGTTAGAGAAAGAATATATTTTTTCACAAAAAGTACAAGAATGTTTAAATGTTGATGTGAAGAGTCATTAAAATTGAGAAGTTGATGAATAGAAGATATGGAATGATTTGTCAGGTTTTTGAAGTGAGGTGGAGGCTGGCATAGATGGCAGTATTGATCTGTAGCAAAATGAATATATTGCATCTATTAGATATTAAAGAAGAATGTGGAGACAGCTGGACAGAAGGGTTGTTATGAAAAACAAGTTTCATAAGAGCAAAGACAAATGATTATATGTATGATAGAATGTGTCTTCTTGATTAGCAATTATTTATTCAGAGTGAGTGAAATGGTGTGGATTAAGGAAATTGAATACGTAAAAAAGGTTTTAAATAGCCTTGAAAAATAATGGGAGATTAAACTTAAAAGAGGTATGGAGATTGAAAAATGGGAATTTGGAATCAACGATTCATTATATATTCAGTAATATTTTCCTCTGGGCAGGTTTGGCTGCTTTAGTGAAGGGGTGAAAATGACATATATTTTGTTTCCTCTGGACTTGTAGTCTTATGTATTGCAATTGTGGGTTTTGATAGGCACTTGCTTGAAATAGTCCACATGAAGAATACTAGCCAATATAGGAAAAGAAGAATGTGTAACAGGCTTAATAAACTGAGAGAAAAGAGGGGAGTTAGAAACTGGATGTTCAAAGGGTTAAAACACAATTACAGAATAAATAAATGGTATGAGTTAAAAGAACATTGTTGGCAGATATTAATTACAATTTTAAGATTCCTAAATAAATGTGTACTCAAAACTAGTGTTTTAGTATCTCCTATATGATAAATTGCCCTTAGTATTGTAGAAATGAAGGTGGGATGAGTTTTCTCCTCTGACAAAGCTGAGGTTTTAGCTAGGTGGATCAATAACAAAAGAAAAAGAAGATTTGGTTTGATAGTCACTATATAAGAGGTGACTAAGGGTGAAAGAGATCATTTCCAAGCTCTCTCAGTAAGAACAGTCATTTAAAAATGGCACATGGTGTCAGGCATTTATGTGTTGTTCAATTGGGAGAGTCAATCATCAGCTTATATATAACACAGGAAGACACTTCTAATGCTGAACAGGAGAATTAATCTCTACCAGCACCACATCATGGGCAGGACACAGTATCCTGACCCTGAGCATGTAACTAAGATCAGAAAACCAGAGGATCACAAAGACGCGAAGAAGAAACGTTCTAAAACTAACTGGTAGTAAGTGGCCAACTATTTCACAGATAGTGTTAGAGGCAGTCAGTCAACTTACAACTTGATAGACTGAATCTGTATATTTACCGAATGCTTGAGATCTTTATTAAAAAAGACAAAATATGAGTCATATACAAGTTCAAGAAGGTTACTATAAGTCTATCCAAGCTCTATTTAAAAGTAAAATCAGTAACTTCTACTTTCAGATATGCTATAATTCATATAAAGATTCATTTTAGGTAAATGTTATCATTTGAGTATCTGCAATGAAAACATTCTTCTTGGTGTCAATTAAGCTTCTTAGAATTTAAATATATTATAATCAGCAAAATGTCGATGTTTATTAAAAGCTGTTTCCTAATTATTATTATATACATTTTGGTATATACTTCATTTTAGTGGTAGGGATGTCTAGCTACCTATTAATATGCAATCTTCCTTTTCATGGTATAAAATTATAGCTATAATAAAAAGTGGTTGTCTAGCCAAGGACTTCATTTATCAGTCTACATTTCCCATGGCTAGTACTGTCCCATGTGAGTAGTTCTCATCACTAGAATATTAGTGAAAGTCACGGTATTCTTCCTTTTTGAAATTTTTATTACATTTTTTTTAAGTTATGGGGGTGACATTGGTTAGTAAAATCCTATAGATTTTGAGTGTACAATTCTATAATACATCACCTATGTATTTCATTGTGTGTTCACCACCAAGAGTCAATTCTCCTTTCATTGTCATATATTTCACCCCCTTTTCCCTCTTCTACCACACCTCTTCCCCTTTGATAACCACTAAACTGTTGTTTGTGTCTATGAATTTTTGTTTCTTTGTTTGTTTGTCTCATTCATTTGTTGCTTGGCTATAAACAAAGATGAAATATTGCCATTTGCAACAACATATATGGAACTTGAGATTATCGCATTAAACAAAATAAGTCAGAAAAAGTTGAGAACCATATGACTTCACTCATATGTGGGATATGAAACTGCTCTTCCAAATTAAGACTTCTAAGGGAGAGTTGGTTTTCTTCCCCACAACTGCATGCTGACAAGATGAGAATGGGGAGTAAAACACTGCATGAAGTGAGAAATCTAAGAGTACCTTGGAGAATAAAACACTGCATGAAGAGAGAAATCTGTATCCTTGAGATGACATATACAGTAGAGCCACCTACTGATAGGTAACACTTCAATTGAATGGCAATATTGTAAAACAATTAATATATCATACTTAAGCCATTATATAGCTTGAGTCCTTTTGTTATAGAAGGTTATTTTATTCTAACTAATACAAATGAACCATTCACAAACTGAAGATTGTTCTAACTATGGCTCTGTCAATTTGTATAAAACTTGTTCTTACCATAGTCAATTATGACCTAAATTGCTGATCTAACTTTTCTGTTTTCAAATAGTATTTTTCCCTTGTATGAATTATTTTTTTTCCAAATTATTTCTTTTAAGATGAAAGACATAAATACAGTCCTATTTACTTTAAATAAAAATATATAAGTGAAGATTTTTCCAGGGAAATATAAGCCACAGTGTCCTTCATAAGCATGTGGTGTGGTTATTTCCTTAAATATATGGTAGTCAGGGAAAAGTTTCTTTAGGATATCATGGTATCTATGCAATCAAACATTGATAGAAACTCACATGTAAAAACAGTAAAAAATATAGTAACTATTGCATTCTCTTAAATGTCCCTTTGGCATTTGAGTTAAAAAATATGAATATAGAATTATTGTGAATAAAGTAAGCAAAAATTATATTTGAATAAAACACATATGCTAATCACACAGTAAAACTTTCTTATAATTATTGATAAACAGGATTTTTTAAGGTAAAGATTTATTTTATTGAGAGGTTAGAGAGAGAGACAGACAGACAGACAGCAGAGGGGAGGGCCCAGAGCAGCCTCTATTGTTGTACATCATTAGTTGTGACATAGTTTCATTCCACACAGATGAATTCAGGGCCACATGGGGCAGAGCTGAACTAGGGGTCTCCCTCATGGGAGGTGAGAACCTTGGCCACCATCCTGTAGGTTATCATTTGTACCACAGTTTAGCATGTGGGTTTGCATGATCCAGGGCCAGGATTTGATTCCCGGATCTTACGGTTTCAAGGCAAGTGCTCAATCTGCTGAGCTAGCCCAGATTCCCCTTAAATAGAATTTTTATATTTAGTTTATTTTTCTTTTTGATTTTTTCTCACCTTCCGTATCTTTCTTACCTAGCATGCAAGGCATTTAATTATAATTAATGCCTTGAAATAAAATGGTAGTCTATGAGCCTGTGATAATTTCTGAAGCCTAAGGCAAGTGTAATACATATTTTTATAAATTGTAAACATTCATCAAAATACAATAAACCTTTTCATGTACCTTCAATTAAATACCCAAGGTTCAGATTTTTGGAAAGACTAAAGGAGGGTAATAAGCACTGGACTATATTCACAGACTGTGAACCCTAATTTAGAGACTTCTGTTCTAGCTCCTGTACCTATCCTGATATGTAATTTCTGGCAGGGAGCTAATTCTAGATTTAGGTTATCTTGCCTCAGTATAAGTTGCTTATAATCATATTGGTAGTACTACATAATGTGTTACCCAAAAGCATGCTAGGTGTTAAATAAAATAAATTTGGAAAACAAATGATTAAAGGAAGTTAAAGATCTTGCCATTTGAAATAATACAGATGGATCTAGAAGGTATTATACTAAGTGAAATAAGTCAGGCAAAGAAAGACAAATACTTTATAGTTCCACTTATATGTAGAATCTAAATAAAACAAAATGAATAAAATAAAAACAGAACAAAAAAAAGAGACTCATAGAAACAGAGACCAAAAGGATGGTTACCAGAGGGAAGTGGTAGATGGTTGGGTGAGAAGAAGAAATAGAATATGGTCAATATTATTGTGATAACTTTTCATGATGACAGACAATTACTAGAATTAGTGGAATGATCACATTGAAGGTGTAAAAATGTCAAGTCCCTATATTGTGTATCTGAAACTACTATAACAAAATTAATATTGTGTAAACAACTATACTTTAATAAGAAAATTTAAAAATTTCTAATATAGTTATGAGTCTCTAAAGTTAAAGTGTACTTGTGGTATTTTCCAAATTATTTGATTATAAAATAACATAAAAGGTGTTTTCAAGAACACTGATTTCAGATGAACCAGAGTAGACTAGATGATCTGTATTGTTTCCTTCAACTGCAATATTTTGTAATTCCTACAATAATTTTATTAGAAAAACGTTTTGGTTAAAAACAGTTTAAATAAAATTTAAAAAACATTTTACAATGATATTTGGGGGTAATTTAAATTTAAATTTTTATTTTATTTTATTTTTGTGATATGTTGTAGATAATTGAGAAAATATATACACTTTCAAAATGAAGTAAAACTTCAAAATCTCTCAACACTGAGATAAGTATTGTTGACATTTTCTCTACTTCAGTATATTTGATATTTCTAGGTATTCTTCTAGCAAATTGACTCCCATTGTAAACTAATTTTATGTCATGCTTTTCATACATATATCAATGATGTTTTGGTTTTACAAAAATTTTATTTTAATTATAACTACAATCATAATTATTATTTTCATTTTTTTTAAGATTTATTTTATTGTTTTTGACAGAGACAGAGAGAGACAGAGAAAAGGGGGAGGGCCCAGAGCAGTCTCCATAGTTGTTTGTCATCAGCTTTCAACATGGTTTCGTTCCACACAGGTAGGCGGGGGCTGCGCAGGGCAGGAATTGGGATGGGGGCCTCCCACATGGGAGGCACACCCCCTCAAGCCAGGGGCCAACCCAGGGAGTGAGAACTGAACTGGGGGCCTCCTGCACAAGAAACATACCTCAGTTCAGCATATGGGTCCACACGGGCCGGGGCTGGGATTCGATCCCTGGTCCCTGGGCCTGCTTAACCCATTGAGCCATCCCTGCTCCCCTATAATTATTTAAGAAACTGTTATAGTTATTTCTCATCCTGATGATAATAGCCATTCTAACAGGTATGAGGTGGTATCGCGTTGTGGTTTTGATTTGCATTTCTCTAATAGCTAGTGAAGTTGAGCATTTTTTCATATATGAGGATCTGTTGGCCATTTCTATGCTGGTGGGAATGTAAATTGGTATAACCACTATGAAAGACATTATGGAGTTTCCTTAAAAAATTAAGAATAGAGTTACCACATGACTCAGCAACACCCCTTCTGGATATCTACTCAAAAAATTTGAAAACTTTAGTCTGCAAAGATATATGTACTCTGATGTCCATTGTAGCACTGTTCACAGTAGCCAAGTCATGGAAACAACCAAAGTGTCCTTTGATAGATGACTGGATGTAAGGTTTCATATGCTGTTCTATTTCAATGAAGAAACTGAGCAACTAAGAAAAATGAATCAATGATTTACATATGTTGGCTCATAATAAACCATCAGCATAATATTAATTTTCTTGCTATTTAAAATCATTTTTATTATTTATACTCACAATTGTATATAACAGAAATTACTTGGTCATACCCCTATTTTTACATATAACAAATTTTGTTTGAACTTCTTTTTTGCTATGTGAAGAAAAAAAGCCTATTTTATTATGCTGCTATCTAAAATGGTAATTTTCAGCTAAAAAAAAAAGATAAATATGTTTAAATGAATGGTAATTTAGGAAAATATTGAGCTGGTCTTAAGAAAGACAACTAAAGTATGAACTAAAATCAAATTCTTAGCCCCATACTAAAGCCTAAGCTAAATAATCAGAGGTTACATAAAATGTCAGCTTGTTTACTCCCAAGGAATTATTGTTGCTCTCCTTTAGAAACATCAATTCTAAAAAAATAAATAAACAAAAGAAAAATAATATTACCAAACACTGCAAACAAGAAACGGTCTTTGTTCTCCAACCCTTTTTCTCGGATCTTGGTGCTGAGAATCAAACATTCTCCAGTCCCCTACTCCACTCTTTTGCTTTCAGTTTTACACCTGTCCAATTGCAAAGCCTCTCCCTGCCTGTGACAATTCTGCAGGCAGGGAGAGGCTTTGTAATCGGACAGATGTAAAAACTGAAAGCAATTAAAAAGTTATGAACTAGACTGATGCCAATAAGCGAATTTGCTTCCCACTGGAAAACAAAGTTTACATTAAAAAGTTGACAGAAGTTATTAAAGGAAAACAAACAATAGCAGACAAATAATCCCCAAACAAAAAAAAATCTCATCTAAATTGTAGCTCTATGATTTGAAACTCCTCCATCAAATTAGGGTTTACTAGAAATCAGTTAATGACTTCCAATTGTAGCTGGAGTAAAATCCAAACCCAGGCCACAGAATGCTAGATGATCCGGTTCTTATCTGTTTTTCCAAAATCATCCATCTTACCAAATTGTTTTCCTTCTACATTTAAAAAATTTATTTTGTACATTTTTGTTTTTATTTTATTTCCAATTTTATAGAAAAGTTGCAAGAATAGAATGTTCATGCCCAATATAACCTTTCCCAGTTTCACATGTTGCCTTCATTTTGCACCATTTAATGTACATTCTCTCTGTGGCTCTTTTTTTCTCTTTGTTTCTGTGCATACACAAATACGTACATTCATATTGTATTATTTCTGAACCACATTATAGTATGCTGTAGGCATTGGCACAGTTGATAGCACCTCATTAACGTGAGTTTTGGGTGGGGACCTCGAAAATTATCTATGTTCAAACAATCTAAATGAAGAAAAAGTTAATTCCCTTTCCTTTTCCCTTTCTACTCTCTTTCTCTTCAACTACATATTGAGGCTCATGCTGCTCAATTTACTTAAGAAAAATATTTTAAAAACACAAGTGCTAGAGAAAAGACTGTCAGTTTAAAACCCAGAGAGCCCCATATTATGGCTCTATTTTCTTATTTAATTTGTTTGTTTAATTGATGGTTGACTGACTGAAGTGGAAAACAAAAATGTAGAAATTACAAACCTTGGCTAATGACATAGAATTGATAAGATCTAATGATGTATCATTGTAACTTTGGTTAGTGAATCTTAAAAAAAAACTCAGCTTAAAGTATAATTTTATCAGAGTATTTCAACAGTCAGAAGAAATCACGACAGGCCAATGAGTCAAGGCTGGATTATTCTGATGCAGTAATAAGTGCTGTTATACATGAGCATATTTCTTTGAAAAAGTTTTCAAGGAAGCTGCAATGGTTCAGGGGGTTGTGAGCTTGCTTTGCAGCCCCAGAGACTGGGGATCAAATCCTAGCCCCACTCATGCATACTTATATGTTGAACTGGAGTGTGCTTCCCATGTGGGAGGCCCCCAGTTCAGCTCTCACCCTCCTCTTTGCACCTCCACCACCCACTACCATTCAGCTCCTGGCTTGAGGTGGGTGTGCCTCCCATGTGGGAGGCCCTGGCCCAGTTCCCACCCTGAACAGCCCCCATCCACCTGTGTGAAATAAAACCATGTTGAAAGCTAAAGATGTATAGTTATGAAGACTGCTTTGAGCCCTTCCCCTTCTCTCTCTCTCTCTGTCAAAAAATAAATTAATTAAATTTTGAAAATGTTTTCAGTAATACTACTTTATTTCTATTATTGCACTTCAGATCTTTACTGTTTTAAGCACATATAGGTTACTCAAGTTTTTAAAGGCCTGGTAATCCCTGGAAAATAGTCAGGGCCTTCATTCCAAAATGACTATATTCTTTTGATGAATTTGGGGTCATAAGAGCCCTCATACCGGTAATGAGCAAATGAAATTCATATTAGGGGTAGGTCTTTGGCAGGTAGAATGCCAAATTAGTTTCTTTTTTAATTGTTTTTAACAGAGAGGCAGGTGAAGGAGAAAGAGAGACATGGAAAGAAGGGGGAGGACCAAGAGCAGTCTCCATAGTTGTACATCATTTCTTCAGTATAATCTAACTCCACAGGTGGGCACAGGGCTGCAGAGGGCAGAAATTGGGCTGGGGGCTTGGGGCTGCACAGGGCAGGAACTGGACCCTGGGGCCTTCCATATTGGAGGCATAGTCCCCACCCTACCCCTCACAAGCTGGGGGCCTCCTACATGGGAAGCTAACCCCAGGTGAAACAAAATGGAGGCACACCCCAGTTCAGCATGTAGGTCCACATAGGCCAGAGGTGGTATACAATCCTCAGACCCCAGGGCTGCAAATGGGTGTTCAACTCACTGAGCCATCCTGGCATCCCCCAAAATGAGTTTTTATTTTCAACTGGCATGTCAGCAGTCCCTTGAAAAATAAGGTACACCTATATAATCTTGATTAAATTCTAGATTCTACAACACAATTATATAATCCTTGTTTTATTTTAGCCAAATTATCATTCAAAAATTTCATAAATGATAAATAATAGCAATACTATTTTGATTTTTTAATAATATATCACTAGAAAAATAAAACAGAAGAGAGGGAGAGAAGAAGGATATGTAAGAGAAGGAGGAGGAGGAGGAGGAGGAAGTAATTAAACCTGGTTACTACTCATACAGAATATACAGAAACTAATAAGAATGAAGCTGATCAGCTACTTTGACTGATCAAACTTAGATGATACATCAGATTATTGTTGGGAAAGGAGCTAGGGAAAAGAACATGAAACAGTGAGTGAGATAGAAACATCTACTATAAATATAATAACTAGGAAAATATAGGTACACAAAGCCAAAGTAATGATAAATTCCACAGCGGAGAGTTGACAGATTTCCTAGATAATCACATAGAAAAAAAACAAAAGAAAGTTAAAGAAATGAACTAAAATTAAAATGAATTAAAATGGAGACATTTGACATAATCCACTGTTTTTAAAACTACTAACAGTGAGAAAAGAAAAATATACCAATAGCAATGGAATTAGTTATATTTCTTCCTTTGTTTCCTCCATTCCCTTCCCTCTCTCCTTCTTTCATCCCTCTCTGCCTCCTTCTCTGTCTCCTCCTCTCTCTATCTCTCTCTGTCTCTGTTTCTCATTCAAATTCTTATACATTTTAAAGACCAGTGGGTCAGGACAGGGAGAGATTTAACATACTTAGAGAACAAATCCCAGAAGCACTGAGAGGGAAATGTTTTTGCTGCCTTAAGGCTAACAAATTTATGCTCTAATTTTGTTATGAGAGAAAAGGATTGGAGAATAATTAACACATATTAAATAAGCACTGATGCTATCCTCATATATAGATAATGCTATATGGTTCAAGAAAACTGATTTATGGTTGTTATATTTTAAAGAAACATCAATAGCATGTCATTGCAACCCATTTCAACATACTACTGATTTTAAATATGTATGACAATTGATTTTCTGCAACACCTTATGACATTGTATGCTATTTTTCTTTAGAGTGAACATTGTCACAGGTCCACATAAATTAATATCCCCACATCATTAAACTTATTTTATCAAAACTTTTATTTTTTAGCCTAATAAGAATAAAAAAAAATAATATGGGGCATGAATCAAGGAAATAAAACAAAACATTTGTCAAAATATGAAAAATAAATTCATTCTTTACCCTTGCAAAACCGTAGTTTTAAAAGTTTGCAAAGTAAAGTTTAAAGAACTTGGGTTAGAAAGAAGACATTTTAGACTACTTTATATATGGCTGTGATCTACTCATATACTTAAATATAAGCAAATTTTTCCACTAAAATTTAAACCTCTTTGACCTTTTTGTATCTACATGAGGTTGGAAAATAAAGTGTTTATTTCTTTCCCTCTCTGTATTTTAAATTATATAATCCAGATATTATATACCATGGCTATTTTTGCTATGCTTGGTTTAGGTTCCTTCATAACTCTACCATAATAATGGAGCCCCAGAATCGAGGGCTTCTCCTGCTCTGAATGGACTATGCTCTCTCACACGTATGCAGATCAGTAAAGTGGCTGAATGGGTTCCAAGTTGTTTTTTCATTTAGTCTGCTGTGTGCTTTAGTCATAAAATACAGTTCATTGAAAGGCCTCTTTGTTGTTTCACTTTATTTGGCATAATAGCAATAAACGTTCTACTTCATGTGCTCTACAATAGTGAAACAGCTCCCAGCTTTACAGTAAAACTAGAGGGCTTTATTATATTAGTAGCTTATTATACCCCTGGAACATATACTAAAGGTGTCATTATTTAAAGTATCAGGGTTTGATAATATCAGACTACCATTAGCTACCAGCTGAAAATATTTTATAAGCTCAAAATACAGGCTTTAAATAGCACTATATTTGTGATTTGATTTCATATCATAACTCTCAGTAATTTTCCGACAGGTGTTAGCATTTAATTTATGGTTGGATATATTTATGAAAAATGTTATGGAATAATAGCAATAAATTGGGATTATGAATAAAACATCTAGTCAAGACTGGCACATGGGGAAGCTGGGATGGCTCAGTCAGTTAAGTGCTCACTTTGCAGCGCCAGGGACCGGGGATCGAATCCCGGCCCCGGCCCATGCGGAACCATATGCTGAACTGGGAGCTTCCCCAGTTCAGTTCTCTCTCTGTCTCTGTCTCTGTATCTCTCTCTCTCTCTCTCTCTCTCTCTCTCTCTCTCTCTCTCTCTCGTCAAAAATAAATAAATAAATAAATAATATATAAAAAAAAAAGAGTGGCACAAATTTAGTCTCCACCTTTTTCTCCTCCATTGTATGTCTAAGGTTATGCATTTCATTTTTACTCATGATAATCAGAAACATTAATGAATCACTTGGTTTATGTCCCCAATTATGAGTATAATTAAAACATTATTATTTTTAAAAGTATTTTAAAATGGTATACACTACAAATACAAAGTAGTGTTTTATGTAACTACTATAGTGATACATTTGTCTCATTATAGCTTACCAAACTTTTTAGTTATGGCATGTATTGGCTATTGAAAATAATGCTGCAGTTAACATGGGGTTCAGATATCTTTGCAAGGTAGTGATTTTGTTTCCTTCAGATAAATATCCAAAAGTAGAATTGCAGGGTCATATTGTAGTTCTATTTTTAATTTTTTGAGGAATACTCATACTGTTTTCCATAATGGCTGCACCAATTTAGAGTCTCAGCAAGCGTGCACAAAGGTTTCCTTTTGTCCACATCCTAATATCTGTTATCTCCTCTCTTTTTGATGATAACTCTTCTAACAAGTGTGAAGTGAAATCTCATTGAGGTTTCATTTTGCATTTCTTTGACAATTAGTAATAGTATATGTCAATTATATTCAATAAAGGTGAAAAAAATTAAAACAAATCACCAAGGTGAGTTAGTAAATCTACAACTGTAATCAAAACATTGAGGATGGCTCTATTAAGCTATAGTAAGTAGACAAAAACAAATCACAAAGTGTATAAGCAGTTAGAATGACATATTAAAACGTTTGTTCATAAGTCTAAATTTATTAAATTTATTTTATATTCCTGATTGCACTCACATGGATGATTTTCCAGGACAGTAATATTCTAGGCAAAACACAAACACAAAAACAAACAAAAAACTTTCCACATTTCAAAATTTAGAAAATATAATTACCATACTGATGATGCACCTGAACAAAACAATGAAAAATCTTATAAATAGTTAACTATTTCAATTAATTTAAAAATATTATTAAAAACGGATTCAAATATTCTTAAAATGACAAAATCAGTGAAGGGTAAAAGAATACATAGTGGAAATTAAATACTATTAAAACTAAATGACAGAAATGGCTAACAGAAAAACTCAGCAGATAACAGAAAATATTTAGTGGTAAATGTGTAAATCTGATTTAATATATGTAGAAAGATAATATGACAAACATATTAGTGAAACAATAAAATTAACAAATATATTCACTGTTTTTTTGTTTGTTTTTTCCTTTTTGTTAGTATCTAGAGGTTAGGCAAACCTTGGTGCATACAAGTTCTGACAGTTAAGTTTGCAAACTCATCCTAGAAAAAATGCTACATACCTCATTGCTAAATATCACTATGGTCACATTCAAAGTACTTCTCTTGGGAAGCTATGCACCTATGCCAGCACCTAGTCCACCCTTCAAAGCAATTTTGGAACATTTTTTCTGGAATGGCCATTGGAGACATTGTCATATTACCCTTGATGTCCTGAATATCATCAATGTCTTCCTTTCAATATTTTCTCTAACTTTGCATAAAGAAAAAAGTCATTGAGGGCCAGATCAGGTGAGTAGGGAGGGCATTCCAATACAGTTATTTGTTTACTGGCTAAAATCTCCCCTCACACACAGTGCTACATAAACTGGTGCATTATCATGATGCAAGAGCCATGAGTTGTTGGCAAAAAATTCAGGTTGTTTTCATCTAACTTTTTACACAGCCTTTTCAGCATTTCTAAACAGTCAACTAGGTTGACTGTCTAATTGGTACAAATTCATAATAAACAGTCCCTCTGATATAAAAAAAAAAAGTTAGAAACATTGTTTTGTCTCTTGATTTGAACTGATGTAAACTTTTTTGGTTGTGGAGAATTGGCTGATTTTCATTATGCATTTTGATGTTTTGTTTCAGGGTGGTACTGGTACAGCCATGTTTCATCATCAGTGATAATATGGCCTAAAACATTGTCTTGATAAAAGGTCTTGGCAAACTTCAACTTTCCTTTGCTTTTTTCATCGGTGAGCTCCTTTGGGACCACTTTTACGCTCACCTTTCTCATGCCAAGATTTTCAGTTAAGATTTTCCTCTGTACGTATTTACTTGGTCGGCTATGCTTTTCCCAATCTGGTGATGATTTTGACACCTAATTAGACAAATTTTTGCAATGTTTTCTTCATTTCTGCTTGTTATTGGGCACCCTGACCTCTCTTTATCAGTGACACTTTCTCTCCCCTCAGAAAAATGTTCATTCCATTTGTACACTACCGTTTTCTTCATGGCATTATCCCCATAAACCTGGACTAACATGTCCCTTTCACTTCCACTCTTACCAAGTTTAACAAGGAATTTAAATGTTTTGTTCATTGCTCTAATTCAAGCTTCAACATTCTCATGACAGCATACAAAACATACAATAATAAATTCCACTCAGCAAGACACTGCCACATGTTGACAAGAACACAGCTGTGAAACACTGAGGTACCAAGTTTATGAAACCTTACCGAGTTATTTCTACAGTGCTGCCAACATAAGTGCACAGTGGCAAGTTTGTGAACTTAATTGTCAGATCTGTTATGTAGAATTCATGGGCTTCTTAACTTAACTAGAAAGTGTACCACACACATAAGTAGTTAGCAATTATAGCATAACTGATGTCTTCTTTCACTAGAGGTCAAAATAAAGAAGGTACACCTTTTAAAGTGGAAGGAAACTTCAGGAGACATGTGATTTAGAATATATATTCACATGTTCTTTAATTTTTATTTAACCAGAACATGCTATTGCTTTCTTTGAATATTCCAATAAGAACAAAATACATTTATGCTGTTATGTTCATGAGTTAAACTAAGAAAAATTAGTATAAAAAGAAAAAAGTTGAGCACACTCAAAATAGGAATGTATAAAAAATTGTTTTGACACACCAAATCAAATGAAGATGTTTCTGCCTCTAATATTTTTTTAAATATTTATTTTATTGTTTTTGACAGAAACAGAGAGAGACAGAGAGAAGGGGGAGGTCCCAGAACAGTCTTCATAGTTGTATGTCATCAGTTTTCTATATGGTTTCATTCCACACAGGTGGGCAGGGCTGCACAGGGTGGGAACTGGGCTGGGGCCTCCTGCATGGGAAGCACACCCCAGTTCAGCATATAGGTCTGCACTGGCTGAGGCCAGAATTTGATCTTCTGTCCCCAGGCTGCAAAGTAAGTGCTTAACTTGCTGAGGCATCCCGGCTTCCCCTACTATTTTCTCTAAAGCAAAAATTGAAGTTGTATATTAAATTCAGTCTTAGTTCATCTAGTTTATACATAAATATTTGAAACTATTACAATGATATTGGAAGTAAATATTACATTGGAATGTTTATAGGCTCAACACATGAAAATATCCTTGGAAAATTTTTATTGAGAAACTGCTGAGAGAAAAAGACTTTGCTATGAAAGTGTCCATAAAATTAGTCATAGCAGAGGTTATAGACCATTTGGCAACCATGCTAAAAGGAGAGGTCAAGTATTAAATTTCCTCATACTAGGAAATCTCACCAATAAACATTTTCAAGGATATAGATTGTTAAAATAGACTTCTATTGCCATGGCTCAATATTCCAGTAAATATTCATAGTAAAAGCTCATATAAGTGCTAGTGACTGAATTATCCGCCATACATGCACACAAATTTATATGTTGAAACCATAATACTCAATGTGAATATATATGGATATAAGTCCTATAAAAGGTAGTTAAGGTTAAATGAGGTCATAAGGATAGAGGTCTAACCCGATAGGTGGTCTCTTAGGAAAAGGAAGGAAGGGACGTGTCTCTCTTCACCTACATATAAAGAAGAAGTCATGTGAGCACAATGTAAGATGGTGGTCACCTACAAGCCAAGAAAAAAATCCTTAGATGAAATTTATTTGCAAGCTCAATCTTGGAATTCCCAGTTTCCAGAGCTATGAGAAATAAACGTATGTGGTTTAAGCCATCTACTCTGTGGTTCTTCATTATGGCAGCCTGATCAGACTAAACAAATATATTATACTAAAACTGAGTTTTGAAAATTAAACATATAAGTATGTAATAAAAAGAATGATTTCCAACTAGGATAATTATACTAAAAAAATTTGTGATATCCTTTTTAGAAAATTATAAAAACATTGCTTAATGTGTTACATGTACTTTGAAAATAATTTCTAATACATTTTTGCTATTTTAATGGTAAATATAATGTCACACAATTAACTATATCCAATAGACCCTCTGAATCATGGAAAATAAGTAATTTTATTTCTCTTTAGCAATGAAAATGGTAACAGGATGAAGGAACAAGAGATAGAGAAGACTTAGAGTTCTAGAAAAAACACTGACAGGCATTTCTTCTGGAAATCCAATGTATGTGGTTCTGAGTAGAATGTCATTATGAAAGCAAGTAGATAGAAATAAAACCTGGTCATAAAAAAGTGCCTGATATATTTCACCCCAGGATTAAGGATTCTGTCTTCTGGCCTTCTTCTCTCAGGGTGACAACTCTGTTCTACTAGTAGGCACTAAGGATCATAGCAGTTCCTTATCTTCTCGGCTTTTCTCTCCTGGCTTGGAACTCCCATCCTAAGAGTCAGATAGGCTGGGGATAATCAATGCTCACTGTTCTTTACCATGTCTAGGGTACAGTTCCCACCTTACAAGTGGATGCTGGGTGAAGGAAGTACATCTCAGTTGTACTTTCCTAAAATAACACATTTGCAAAATGGGGGTGAGGAGAATAAGGCATGCTGGTCACCTACTCCTTCCATAAGAACCAACCCTCTAAACCAGAAGCTGTGGGAAGAGTGAGTCCTGTATTCTTGGCTATTTCTGCTGCAGCAAATGTCCTCACTGAGGTAAGAACAGTTTTAATCAAAGTAGGAGCAACTGGAACAAAGGCAGAAAGAGTAGAATGTGTTTTTACACATGAGAAAAAGCCAGTATGTGGAAGCCAAGATGGCTCAGTGGGTTAAGCGCTCACTTTGCAGCCCCAGGGACTGAGGATCGAATCCTGGCCTCAGCCTTTGCAGACTCATATGCTGAACTGGGGAGTGCTCCTAGTTTGGTTCTTACCGAGGTGATAACCTGGCCCTGTTCCTGCCTTGTGCAGCCCCGCACCGACCTGTGGAATGAAACTATGTGGAAAAAACAATGATGTTCAACTATGGAGACTGTTCTGGGCCCTCCCCCTTCTCTCTATCTCTGTATCTCTGAATCTTTCTCTCTCTCTCTCTGTCAAAAACAATAAAAATAAATATTAAAAAAAAAAAAGAAAGAAAGAAAAAGTCAGTATGTTTGAAGCTATGGTGGCAAAGGAAAATTAGTTCAAATATTCAGGTGAGGTAGGCAAGTCTAGTGCTGCAGAGAAGTGTTGGGCTTATGAAAATATTTGAACAAAGGTATAAATGACTAATTAAAATTTTGTTTACCTACACAGACATTTTTTAATATTAATAAAGTTCAACTAAATGCATGTTACAGTAATGAGAGAACTCTTGGTTGCTAATATCAGATAGTAAATAATTTAGTGAAGAGAAGGCCCTTTGATCAATTAAAATAGAACCTTATTAAACAGAACCATTTTAAAATAGAACCACAGAGAAAACTTCTCATTCTTTTAAATTATTTGATGGCTTTTTCTGTAATCAAACTACCAGTACTGAGGATTGAAGAAAGAACACTAGAAAGGGCTGAAATTAAAATTTTAATCAGCTGATTCAAACAGAGGTTTTGATTCAGAATATATTTTATCTATTGTAAACTATATAGAATTTTATGGTTTGCTATATGTCTTGCCTCAGCAAGATAATGTCTGAGCTACATATCTAGCACTACCTGGAAGTCCTACTTTATGGTGATTTGAAGAGTATATTCATTCTTTGTATTTGTTTAATTAAATCTTTTATTTACTTTCTAATGTGATATTCATTCAACAAACATGTATTCACTACTTAACTAGTGCCACTGTTACATCAAATAAAAGGATCTCTCTGACATTTAGATTTAAGGCTAGATAAAAAATGTTTAAATAACATTCAGAATATCTTACAAAGATCCAATTTGGGGAGCACTTCCTGAGAATAATTGTATATTTGAAAACAATAAATACATTCTAAGGCATTCAGAACAAATATTGGGTTAAGTTGTGATACTCTGTGCTAACAATAATGGATATAACTGCCTATATTTACATTTATATCATGTCCTTTTAACCTCAATATCATTTTGAGATAAATTAGGCATGCCACACATGTGTAAGTATTAAGAATTACAATAAAGGTGACATAGGACATGTAGTTCCCTTTGTAACTAAGAGGTGGTGAATGAAGAAGACCTTCAGTTGTTAAGGTAACCTTCAATTAATGAAAGTATCATCTCTCTACAATATTTAATGTTATTTCCATTAAACATGATTAAATGTTCCTTTCTAAAACCAAAGACATAACTGAAGTTAAAAGCCACATTTTAAAATTAAAATAGATATAGCTTCAATTGTTTAATATAGATTTTCCAAAATTTACCTTAAAATAAAATTTTTATAAAGACAGCTGCAGCTATATTGCTAACAAAAATAGCTTCTACATAGTTAATCTTTTATTTAGATTTATTGATCAGTACATATTTTCCATTAGGTTAGAGGTGGTATATTGGAAAATGATGATGAGGAGGAGGAGGTTCATGATGACTGAAAGAAAATTATGCTAACATTAGAAATGTTAATTGACAGTGAACTGAAAGATAATACTAATAGATAGTTTTATTTTTATCAAAATAATCCTCAGCAAAATCTCTTATATTCATTAACATAAATAAAAATTGAAATCCAGAGGTTATTTTATCAATGGACATGCTAAGAAATAAGACTTGAATGTATAATGACTACTATTTATAGAATGATTTTTAGATAATTATCTCCTATTCTCAACACATGTAAGGTAAATTTTATGAATCCCAATTTATAGATTGGGAAAATGAGATACTAAGAGCTAAACTTAAAGTAATAATTTTAAAATCACAGTGAGAATGTGAGAGACCAAGGGTTTATATCATCTGTCAAATACTAAAATCTATCATCTTTCCATCAGACCATACTCTCACCTTAGAATAATTTTGAGGTTATGACCAAAAATAATATCATAACATTCAGAAGTGTACAAACTATTATCATAAACTTCCAATGTACTTATTTTAACTACATGCTGAATGATAAAAATGAGTTTATTAACTGTACTTCGATTGCTAAACTCTTCATGGAGCACAGCCCAGGATGACATAAAAAGCAACTGGAACATGAGCAGGAAAAAAAATATTCTGTGATTCAGTAATCAGCAATGTGAACTTTGGGAAGAAAGTTAAGAGCTACAACTTAGAATAAATACAATTATTTAGTGGCACCGCTGTTAATAAAGTCTAAGAGAAAAATGTCTTAGAAAAATTAACCCTTTTTTTTTCTTGATGTATCTAAAGAAACTAACCTAAAATAAAAGCAGCATTCTTTCCTTACTGCCATAACCAGAAATGTTGAATCAGTTTTAATCTGTAACACTAAAGGAATTGGAACACTGAATTTATATGTTATTCTTGTGCCAGCAAAAGTAAAAACACTTGGGACAAGGACCTGGGTTGAAGCCCTAATTTGTCCAAATACTGTTTAAATTTCTTAAGTAATAATAATGATAATAATAATAAAATACCGGTATATTATTTGGCTTAAGTGCATGCAGGCAAGCAGACCCTTTGAGTCTACAGTAACAGCAGTGACTTACATTGCATTTCAACAAAACAAAGGGGAACTGCCTTTTATAGGGAAATTTCTACCTAGGTTACCAATTAGGATCCTTTTATGTAAATGAGGTATCTGACTTCATGTACTTCTGACAGGTTTGAATCATGCAGTTCTGATTGGCTGGCATTACACATCCAGATTGGACATTATGGAGCAGTTTGTTATGGGCAGGTCTTAGTCCCTTGGTTGAAGGATGAACCAGAGACATCCTTAAAATATTTGACATGGACATCAGGACATGGTGAGGTCAGCCAAGAGTTCAGTCTGATGTTCTTTCCAGAAAATAAAGTGTGTGAGAAGTCCTTGTTACAAGTGGCCATTAGGCTCTTACCGGTATTTTAAAAAGCTGAGCCCTAAGCTGACCATGGAAAGTCCACCTTAGCAAATAAACTACTTCTCAGGATTCATATCAAATGATTTACTTTTTTGGTTCTACACTGGTACACAAAAAGTTAGTGGTAGATGGGGAGCAGATGTTAGCTCAAATCCATTGTAAAAAAAGATTAGCTGTAGGATTAACAGGAGTATTAGAGTGTCAAGAACCATATCTGAGTGTCAGTAGAAAGTTGGGATTTGATCCCTAGTAGCATTGCAATATCATTCATATGATTGACCAGGTTCCCTGTGGCCAAATTGTCATTTTCTTGCAACTATTAATCATATATATGAGGGCTGTCCAGAAAGTATCCAGCCACGTAATTTGGAAAATAGAGGCATTTATGACTAGATTTATTTCTGGACATTTCTTGCATGCTTTCAAAATTCTAGGAATGACTCTAATTTCAAAGTTCTAAATGTCTATTAATTTAACATTACCATAACATTTAAACACAGCTATATAAGGAAACTCAACATTTTAATTTACCCACAAATTTTTTTTAAATTAATTAATTATTATTATTTTTTGACAGAGAGAGAGAGAGAGAGAGAGAGATACAGAGACAGAGACAGAGAGAGAACTGAACTGGGGCACTCCCCAGTTCAGCATATGGGTTTGCACTGGCCGGGCGGGGGCTGGGATTTGATCCTTGGTCCCTGGCACTGCAAAGTGAGCGCTTAACCCACTGAGCCATCCCGGCTTCCCCTACAAATTTTTTTTAATTTATTTTTTCTTAATGAATTTTCCTATCTTAACAATTTAACCTTTAATGTATATATAACTATTTTAAACTTCTTTAATTTATCTACTTACATTTTGTTACTTTTAACTGTGTGTTAGATGCTAACTTCAACTAATTTATTTACTTAGTTCCTTACTTGAATTTTCCAGATTGTTAAATTGGAATTCTTATATTTTTTAGTAAGTTACGTTAAGATGTTATATACAACCATCTGTCACTTAAATGTTTTTGCAGTTTCTATCCAACAGTATAATGCTAATAATAGTTTTAGTTATTAGTAAAACATTATAAAAATTTCTGTTATATAAGGAAACTTGTACAATGACTTGCCAGGAATATGCCTGATTTAATGAATCATATTATTTAGCAAAATATCAATCTACACACCTGTTATTTGATGTTAAATGAAATTTTAAGTTCTAATTATGCAATTTGGCAACTGAGTTTAAAGAAAAGTTTATCAGTGAAGGAAAACAGAATATGCCACCCCAATATATATCTCTTGATTACAAGTTTTATTTTACGCTGATTAATTTTAAGAAATAACAGAAATAGAAAGAGCTCTGAAACCTGAATATAAATTACCCTTTGGTAAGAGACATTTCAGTTTATAAGAAATATCTCCATGTATAAAGAGTGTCTCTCTCCCTCTCTGTACTAGGAAGAGATCTCAAATAATTCTTATAGATGGAAAAAGTGATGACTTAAATCTGCACAAGAACCTTATCCTTGTTTACTGTTATTTTTCTTATAACATCCCATTAATGGCTCCCACATCCTACAACATCTTCTGTAATTAGTTGGAGATGGTATTTAAGGTGTAGTCCGTTAACATTTTGGGAAGTCATTTAGTTTTCCTGAATTTCTCCCATCTATACAGGAGGTACACATTATTAAATTTGTGTTTGTTTTTCTCCTGTCAATCTGACTTTATTACAGGGGGTCTCAGTCAAGAACCCAGTGTGGACCCTAAGAAAAAGCAATGTATTTGATGTAAATCTGGACAAGAAATTTGTGTGCTGAGATAGACTCCCCATGGTCAACCAAGGGCTTAAATTTTATGAATAATAAGTGTCTGACAGCCATTTGCTTACAAAGACTTGTCACATATTCTATATTCTAAGAAGAACCTCAAGACTCTTGGCTTCCTAAACTATGGTCTTCTCATTTATACCACCTGAGTCAATCACTGCAAGAAAACCCTGGTTTTGTTTCTTTATCAAAACACTGAGACCTGCCCCATCCAATCAGAACATCACAATTTAGATACCTCATTGACATCAAATGAATCTAATTGAGAACATGGGTGAAAACTTTCTTTATAAAAGGTGGCCTCCCCTTTGTCTTGATTGAAACATAATTTAGGCTGCTATGTGAATCTGTGTCTCATGGAATGCAGCTCCTTTTGTTCAACTAAATGCTTTCTATTCTTCATTAAGATTTACAATTAATTCTGGTCTACATCAAAAAGTTAGAGGAAAAATTATTTTTCTCCCCCACTTCTACATGAACAGGTTAATTTATTTTGAGAATTCCATATGCCCAATGGAAAGCCTGTGTGCAACTCAAGTTAAATACTATAAAACTAAGTGGTATAAGGAGCAATATACACATGAGCTCTGGGAGTAATACACTTCCTAAATCAGCATGTTTCCTGCTATCTTTTCACTGCCATTGTTTCAACCATATTCTTTACTTTTAACCCATATTCATCTTTCAATAAAATGCCTAAGTTTAAGATCAGATTCTTTTCATTACCTTTATGGACTCCAAAAAGAAAAATTTATTTGTTATGAGAAGGAATTTATCTGCAGAGTTAGACTTACTATGGTCAACCAAGCTCCCATATTTTATAATAGGAGCCTAGCAGCCATTTGCTAATAGGTGTGTCTCACCTACTGTGTATACTGAGAACATCAGACCAAACGCTTAGCTTAATTAATTATGTCCCACTTTTTTGCACTATATGAGTCAACCACTGGAGTGAATCCCTGGTTTTATCTTTCTAGCAATGGACTGAGAATTGCTGCATCCAATCAGAACTGCAAATTTGGATCGAATTGGAATGTTGGATAGAAATTTTCTCAATAAAAAAGGGCCTCCCCTTTTCCTTTATTTATTTATTTATTTATTTATTTATTTATTTTTATTTATTATTTTTTAAAATTTATTTATTATTTTTGACAGAGAGAGAGAGAGAGAGAGATACAGAGACAGAGAGAGAACTGAACTTGGGGCACTCCCCAGTTCAGCATTTGGGTCCACACGGGCCCCGGAATTCGATCCTCGGTCCCCAGGGCTTCAAAGTGAGTGCTTAACCCACTGAGCCATCCCGGCTTCCCCCACTTTTCCTTTATGGAGGACCAGTTAGGTTGCTACATGATTCTGTGTCTCCTCCGTTGCAGCTATTTTTATTCAAATAAATGCTTTCTTTCTTTATTACAGTCTAAAATTAATTTTGGTTTATACTTCTTGTGCTAACATTTATGCACCTATAAAGTTTGATGAGGGGAATAAAAGTAATACTGCTAAAAGTCCTTAAGCCTCCTGCAGTGTTTTAATTATTCTGTCAGGAAAAAGAGAAGTGATGTTGAAAAATATATATATTTTTTTATCTACACACCCTGGTGGCCACAAAGGTGATATTTAGAGTACAGTATTTAACCCTAGAACTGTACCCATATTAGACTTTAATTAACAGTACCCTGGGGTATAGGTGCACCCCAATGAAAAAAAAACACATTTTCAAAAAGAGAATAAACATTTATTTAAAATCAACTACATAGCCTTCTTATAAAATAATTTCAGTTACATTTATCAAAAAAGGCACAACAATTAGGAACTCTCCAGATAACAATTGTGGCAAATTTTATTTTGGTGCTCATTACAAATAAAAGCGCTGCACTTGGCGCATTGTACACGTGATTTGCGGTCCTTGGACCTTGGGCAGAAAGAACACCTTCCAGATCTTGAATTGGAAGGAGTTTCCGCAGGTAATGGTCATTTTTTACCCAATATGTCTCCAATGCTCACTTGTAGAGATGTTGGTAAAGTTCCGTATTGAAACCTTTCTTCCAAGTAGGGTTTTATAAGATCGAAAGCGAGAGACTTCAGGTAAGTGTGTCTATTATTAAAAGTTTGCTTATTAGAGGCATTTGAGGAATGTAGTAATATCATGGAATTAATTCCCACGATATTGAGTAATCCATAAAATACACAAAGGCTCCAGCGGCGAGTTTTGCGCGATCCGCTGTAAGTATGGCAAAGCTGATCAAACGTATCGACTCTGCCCTTTGTTTGGTTGTGAAAACTTATATCAGGCAAATTCACGGATTTATCTTTGTCTGCAGCGTAATGCATAGTTGAAAGCATAAGTACCTTTTTCTTTTTTTCTTTGCTGAGCTTTGGAGGAACATATGAAAGCAAAGTAAGTTCATCATGAAAGGCAAACATTGATGTATTCAGGTTACGGTCTTTGATTTCAGTAAAATATTGAGGTAGCTCTGTTTTATTTTATTTTTTAGTGTTCCAACTGTAGTTACATTTTTGGACAGCAGTTTTTGAGCGGCAGGTATAGAGGTAAACCAATTATCATGTTATATTCCTGTTAGTGTTGTGTATTGTAGTTGACAGCTCAAGAGCAAAATATTTGGCAACGGGTATTCTTCGAGTAGAATCCTTTCCTGTATATACTATGCTATTAATCGTGTAATATGTTTTGGCATCACAAAGCATTAGTAGTTTAATTCCATATTTATCTGGCTTTGAAGGTATATACATATGAAATGGACATCTACCTCTAAAACCAAGCAACTGCTCATCTATTGTAGTGCAGTCAGAAGGAGATGTTTTATAGTTTTTTGTTGATAAAATATGTACATAAAGATGTCATACAACCTTCTTTTAGATTCATGCTGTAAAGCAATAAAAAAACATGAAAAAATGAAATAATAGAAAATAAAATCAAATTAAAATACTGTACGTGGGGTACATGTGTGCCCCACAAGCAGCATGTCACGTTCACTCACCAACAGGACTACTGTCCAACTGAGGTATCGGTGTGTCCCCCCGCCCCCCGCAAATACACGAACGCACGAAATAAACTGTTGCATTTAAAAAAAATTACAAGCAATTTAAAAATTATTTTTTATTTGTACCCCAGGGTACGGTTCTAGGGTTAAATTGATTATGAGTGCCTATACAGCTACTACCTGACTCAAATAACAAAAACAGAGCCTTTGTTTCCTGTGATTCTCCCTTACTATTACAGTATTTTCTGTCCTGGGTGTGTTTTCTCACTGCCCTGAATATGAGGTTGTGGACACAGAAAATGAGGGTAAGCAGCAAAATTTATTGAGAGTAAAAGTAGAGAAAGTATACTTCCAAGAGGTGGTAGTAGCCTTGTGTAAGAGGTGTTTCAAAAGGAAGGGATTACCGGTACCAAGAGCTGAGCAGCTTTCATTGCTTTTCCTCAGAAAAAGAGAACACTCTTTTGGGTGTGGAGTCTTGATTTACAGTCCTGATTGACAGTGGCTTTATTACATCATTTCTTTAACTGCACATGTTTCTTTTCATGCATATAGAAAAACCCATGGGGGTGGAGTGCAAGCCTTTATAAATGTTTTATTATAATTTTATTACAATGAAGCTGGTGGTTGGGCTAAGAACAAGGTCTAATGGTTTCTGCCTGAGTCAAAAACTAGAGCTAATTCTGGTTGGGGTCTTCCTTTTTCAGGAAGGTTTTGGCAGAAAGATTTATCTCTATGGGCTGGGACTGGGTGGTCCCTGGGAGTGGACACTGATGATGTGAGACCCTACTGATCATATTACCTTTTATGGTTACTTGACTGGGGTGAGGTCTCCTGGAAATGTGGTAATTATCCCAGCAATGTGAACTTCATGGGAGGAGTCCCTGAGATCTCCCTATTCTAACTGTCTGACTGCTTTTTCTCTTGAGAGGCATGATCCCAATAAATCTCTCTGGAAAGCTGAGGGGCAAAAGGTCTCCTTTTCTGGGTCTGCTTCCTGCTGAGTGTGGTTCTTGTCCCTGCCTATTGGGGTCCACAGAGCTCTCCCTTGAACTGGTCTAAGGGGTGGGGAAAGGGTCTCGAGATCCACCCCAAAGACAGTGTTGACTTCTTTGGTTGAGATGGTCTGGAAGCCTCCCTGGGGTATATTTCATATGCTGATGGCCTGTAGATAAGAAGAGACAAATACAGTTATTGAATTTGAACACATTGGGCCAAAGGCAGACTTCAAAATTATTGAAAGTATTAACCTTGTGGACCCTACCTCTGTCCTGCCAGTTTCCCTGAAAAATTATCTTCCCAAGAATTGAGTCCAGAAGTCCTGGAAAGAATACTTGGCCACACTCAACAAGATAAATCGGGTTCCAGGATGCCTAGCAGGTGCAGATTTCAGGGTGACTCATTAAGGCTACAGACAGCTTAAGAACAGTGAGTTCTTAAAGTCAGAGACATCACAGAAATTTTAAGAACAAAAATAGTAAAACCAGGAAGCTAATTGAACTAAGGAAAAGAAGACCAAAAATTTCTAT
The DNA here is from genome assembly GCA_004027555.1 of Craseonycteris thonglongyai. Taxonomy (NCBI): domain Eukaryota; kingdom Metazoa; phylum Chordata; class Mammalia; order Chiroptera; family Craseonycteridae; genus Craseonycteris; species Craseonycteris thonglongyai. Next base: position 35,418 of record PVKE010004061.1, read on the forward strand.
TTAAAAAAGAGGGGGTTGGGGAAACCGGGATGGCTCAGTGGGTTAGGCAGCCCCAGGGACCGAGGATCGAATCCTGGCCCAGGCCCATGTGGACCCACATGCTGAACTGGGGAGTGCCCCCAGTTCAATTCTCACCGGGGAGAGACCCCGGCCCAGTTCCTGCCCTGTGCAGCCCCACCCACCTGTGGAATGAAACTATGTGGAAAAACCAATGATGTGCAACTATGGAGACTGTTCTGGGCCCTCCCCCTTTTCTCTGTCTCTGACTGTATCTCTCTCTCTCTGTCAAAAACAATAAATAAATCTTTAAAAATAAATAAATAAATAAATAAAAATAAAAAGGGGGAAGGGGGAGGCTTTTTTATTTTGCCTATATCATTACCAGCAAGAAATATCAACTCTCAAATGTCTGCTAAGTTTTGTATAAGAGTTTTAGATTGGTTAGTTTCTTATCAATTAAAGAAATGTTTTATTTTTTATCAGCTAATTACTTTCAATATATGCAACCTTAAGAGTGTGATAGGGAAAGAGAGGTGTTAGGTAGGAAGTTAGTCATACATGGTAGGAGGGGCAAAAGATCACCACCCATATCAACTCCCTAGGGACAGCCCAGCCCAGCCCTTGGAGATGAACTATTACGTTAAAACTTCACTGAAAAAAGGGAAGTAAGACCTCAACCAGAACTACCTGAATTTTGATACCTGAGCAGAATGTTAAACCCTGCCCTTGGCTTATTCCTAGTTTTAATACCTGTTAATCAAATGACCTAAGTCTATACATCACTTTCACAGGGATGGCACTTGGCCAGGAATAAAACCCAAACCCCAAAGGCATCCTGGGTTTTGCTGCTCTTGGCTTGGCCCATATTTCTCTTGAAACATATCTCAATAAAACTTTCTTTTACTTGCCTTTATTTTGCTGATTGGGGCCACTGCCTCCCTTGGCTTGGCTCATTTCACTCTTGAAATGTATCTCAATAGAACTTTACTTTCCTTTGTTTCTCTGATCTGCAATTCTTTTCTGAGTGGGGGGGAAAGAATTAAGCATCATCACAGCCTCAGAATGGTAACAGAGGGATCAGATAAAAAATAGATGGGTCTCTGTTAGTAAAAACAATAAGAAAAAAGTTAAAAAAAAAAAGTCTCGAAATTGTACATAACTGCTGAGAATTTTGCATGTAGTAGAAAACAACGTGTATTTTTAAATGCTTCCTTAATTGATATACGTTCTTATTTTTTTAAAGAAAAAACAGGCCCATAATGGAGTTATTTTTGCTAAGGCCCACCAAAACTGAATACCTGACTATAGTTTTAGCCTCTCCTAGGAATGAAATTTTAACCCAGTCTGGATTTTCTGTTGAACACTAGTGAAGCAATCTGTTCAATAAGACCCCTCCTTCCTTCCCCTCAAATAAAGTGACCTTGCCTGAAATAATCTACTCTTTTCATTTCTTTATTCCACCTTATTTCTGCCTATTAAAATCCTTCATTTTGTACAATTCCTGAGAGAGATTTTTTGTTACTAAGTGGGATTCTGTCCAACTCATGAATTTTTGCATTAATCCCATTCAGTCTCTAAATTCACTTGTTGAATATTTTTTTCTTTAATACTACTATATTCTACATCTCTTTGATGATGTAGAATATATTAAGTTTATAATTAATAAATTTAATAATTAATAAACTTTTCCCCCATTAAATCTATAATTCAGCATATGCTTTACCATTTGTTTTATAGACATTCTTGGTCTGTTAAGGGGCTAATATCTAAAATATATAAAGAATTCATACAACTCAACAACAAAAAATATCTAATTCAAAACGATTTTATCTACTCTTTAAAACCATAGTCAATAAGTATTTTTCACTCATCTTTATTACAAAACTTCTTCCAAAATAATTTATAGTAATTGCTTTTCTTCCCAATAAAAGCAACAGTTTGGTTTCAGGGCTTCATGCTACTAAAATGTTTAAAATCTCACCAACCAATTACTTCTTAATTATAAAACATAGCTGTTTTTCTTTAATTCGCACCTTCTTTGATTTATAATGGCTTTTAAAATGTTAAATATTGCTTTAAAAAAAAACATTCCTTAACCTTATATTAGGCTGCTTTCTTTTTTTTATCACTGATTTTTTTTTTCTTTTGTCGCCAAATATAGTCAGTATCCTAATATTATCCTTTATATTCTTCTAAAGAGAAAGTCTCCCTAGGCTTTCTCAAAGTTTCAATTATTATAACTACATAAAGACACTCAGTTTCTCTGAACTTGAGATTCATTTTTGCTGATAACTGTTTTCTGTTTCTTGTGTCTTTCTCAATCAATAAGTCTCATAATACATAGTGTTTCTCTGTACCTCAATTCTATATGCATTTCATACAGTGAGACTAAATTATTTTTGTACATATTTCCTAAGAATAATGAGATTATATATTAGAGGTGTAAAGTACATTAAAGCATATACTATTTGGCAAAGAAATAAAGATTGCATTTACTGTTAACTTTTATAATATAAATACATTAATGGCTTAGTCATAATTAGAAGATAAATATAATTATTCCAGGCTAGTATCTACAATTTATTCATAGCTTCCTATAAGCTGGAGAATATAAATTTCTAAAATAGTCAAATTAAAAATTCGAAAGCCAGTATTATAGAGCTGAACTGTTTAATAGATTTGTTACTATCTATATTTGTCTACTAAGCATTTGAAAGGTGTCTCGTCTTCATTCAAATGTAATGAGTCAGGGTAGTTAGTGAATGGCTAGGCAGTTAAGGGAGGTTTTGGTAGTTGTATTAACCATATCTAGGAATATAGTATGCAAATCAGGACAATGTAGTACAGACTGGTATGAGATAGTCCATGCCAGGGTTTCTAGGTTGTAGCAACCCTCAGGTAAAATAGGTTTATGTCCTAGAGCAGGGGTCTCCAAACTAAGGCCCGCGGGCCGCAGGCCCTCTCATCCGGCCCATGGAGACCTTTTTATCTACAGGAAAAAATTATGGAAATTTACGTGTATCCTGCCAAGATCAGCCGCTTACTTTTTCTACATCTGTTCACAGTCAATGAGATGATATAACTGCTGTTTGATAGTTAATGCGGCCCTCAGGCTGAAAAGTTTGGAGACCCCTGTCCTAGAGGAAGGTTTTGTAAGGAATCAAATTAAGAAAGCGACACGGGAGATCGAGTGGCTAATCTAATGCGAGCCTTTATGGTGGGGGGAAGGCTCCGGGGCTACATTGTTCGGTCCAAGGAAAAAGGTCTGGGCCGAAGAATGCGCGCGGGGAAGGGAGTGAGGGGGTTAAATAGGGCTCTGGGGTCGGGGAGAGGCGGATCAGGTTGCCAACAGAAGTCCCGCCTTCGAAAGTTCCCAGGCAGGTTACAGCCACATCCTATTTGCCCGGGCCCCCGAGGCCCAGTGACCTTACAGGTTTCATAATTTGTTTCAAACTCCTTTAAGTCTAGGCAACATAGCATATCACCCAAGACAAAGATTAATATGTAGCACCTTGTACCTGAACCTAGATGCATAGGCATAACCTATATAAGGAGTGTCTTGGGCTTTAGTTGTGGGCATTCAACTTCTCTGTGTCCTCTCCAGTTAGAGAGCTTTGTCTTTCCTTTCAATAAAACCTCTGCTATTTAACCTTTCCTCACAGGTCTGAGTCCTCATTCTTCAAGTGCATAAGACTGGGAATGCTGGACACACACACACTGACATTCCTACATTACTGTTATTATAAAATCATAGCTTATTTAAAATACATAGTATGAACAAACAAATGTAAAATGTCTCTTAACAGCATCGAGTACCCATTTAAATACGGTAATATTAAAATCTTTACATAGCGTCAGATAAAATATTTATTTCACCTGTTTCTTTTTCCTTTTTTAATAATTTAAAGTGTAAAATTTTATATTTGGCTCACATGTATCACATATGATATAATTCTACTGAACAGTGTATTTTAGAAACTTCATGGAATAGTACTTTACATACCACAAAGACTTCTCAAAAGATCATTTTCACTCCAGGCAGACCAGCCTGGCTCAACTTCAACATAAAATAATAGTTCATGCTATTGTCATGTTTTACTCACATTTCTATCATTTGGAATATCCCTTTGGACATACGTTTCTTCCATTCCTTTATGCATGTATTTCTTCAATGAGACTTTGCTATGTTTTCCCTTCAAGTAATGGAACTCTTTTCTCCATTCTCTTGAATTAGGACATGTTACTTTCTTTGGCCAATAGAATTCAGTGGAAGAAAAGTTAGGAACATACTTGAACCTAGGTCTCTGGAAGTCGTACAGCTTCTATTTTTGCTTTCTTAGAATGCTGTTCCAAGGCCAGCTGTGAAGATGCCCAATCTAGTCTACTAGAGGATAAGAAACTGGGTAGAAACAAATCAACTCAGATGAGCCTACTTATGTCAGTGATCTGACCAAGAGCCCCAAGTACCAGACATGAGACTGGGGACATTTTGGATAATACAGACCCAGTGAATCCTTCACATATATGAAGCCACACGAATAATTCTAGGTGATATCAGCAGAAAAAACAGCTGAACTCAATTCATATTAAGTCACAGAATTATGGACAATTTGAATGACTCTTTCTTTGTAGCCTGGCGTTGTTTTGTTACTCAGTAATAGATAACTGTTATCATTTTATTTCCCTTAATACTCCAAATAAAGTACTCCATTTAAAGCAACTTGAACTAATAACTTTCATGCTGACTTTTCTAATTACCATATATTATCTATGATGGCTTTCCTTTAAATGAACTGACATAATCATTAAATATATTGTTTTTTCTATAATTATAATTTTAGAATTATTTCAAAAATATTGTCTTTGTCTTCATAACAATGTAACCTAGCTCTTTCCTGAAAGAGAATGTAAGAATCATAACACAGTGCTAGAGTTTACAGTTATAGCAGACGTTGTGGCTCTGGCTGCTGCCATTTATCAGCATTATTATATGCCAGGTGTGTATTTTAACTCTCAAAAGTCAATGTCCTGAAAACAATTATTATACTCAAGAGTAATTGAGACATAGAGAGTTTTATAACTTGTAGCAGGTCACACAACGGCAGTAGGTCCAGGTTGTGACACTAGAACTGATAGTTGTAATCACTTTAAGCTAATGCTCTCTGTAAAACTACTACATAGGAAAGATCATATCCTAAAGGAAGTCATCTGTTCTAAAGGATATAGTTAACATCATGCAGTTTCTCAATCATATCTTTGTAGTCTTTTCCTCCTAATTTTTCTTTGTCATCTCTTTATATATAGCAAATCAGTAAGGCTCAGATCTAAGCCCCCCAATTTCCCTAATCAATATTAGATCCCTAACTCATACTTATAGTCTTAATTACTGCAAATGTCAATATTTCCCAAATTTATACATCTTAATTTGGTTTCTCTAAGTTTCATCATCTTGTCAAGTAAATCAATTCTAAATCCATGTATCTGTCAATTTTCATTGTAGCAATCAAATAAAAGTAATTATCATCCTGGATCTAACTGCCTCATCCATCAGCAACACTTTTAATCTATTATCCACGCTGGGACAAGATATGGCTTTTAAAAATACAGATCTAATCATGACTTTGTGACACTAACCTGCTGAAGCCCTTCCAAATATTTAATGTTTGAGTCTCTGAAAGACTTTGCATATACTGGCTAGGGTATAGTCCTCCAACTTAAACATTTCCAATCCACCTATTCTCTCCTTTCCTCTACATTCCATTCACGTTGGACTTTTATTTCCTCAAAAAATTCATCTCCCCACCAATTGAGTGGCTTTGGGTAAACTGTTACTTTTGCAGTATGTAAATTACCATAAGTAAATAAAAAACAGTGAGCCAAAATAAAAGTTCTGTCTTCCCCCTAATTCTAAAGGGAAAAGAATAATGAGAGTAAATGAAAGGGAGTAGGTGAATGAGGAATGAACGGTTGTCCTTAGTGTAAGTAAAGGCTTTCTGTTGTACTTAGTATTGATGAATATTCCAAAACACAAAGGCCCTTCCTAGGGACTCTCACAGTTGACAGAAGACTAGAATAAGTATATATGGTCCCCCATCCCCTTACCTGGTATCCTTCAGCTATATGGAAATGAAACACAGGATAAAGCCCATATCTTTAAACTGTTGTTTTGAAATAATTGTACAAATAATGACTTCATATGGTAGTAAAAGCAAGAATGAGACTGCATCAATTATATTTTCGAGGAGAAATAAAGTTGAGTTAAATTAAAAGCATAACTAATACTCTCTGATTTAAAAAAAGAAAAACAGAAAAAAATAGCAAGCATACAGAAACAACACAAATACTAAAAAGTAAAAAGTAATATAAAATATACAAGAGACAGTCAGACAATATATTTTACAATGAGCAACAAGTAATTTAACAATAAATGTGTCATATCCTCTCAGTAACATTAAAAGTTACAAAGAAAACAATTATAAGATTAAGGGTTATGAAGTGTGGTATAGGTTATACAAGTTGAGGAACCAATAGAAACTGAAGCAAAACTATCATAAAACTTAAATAAAGAAAAACAAGGAGGGGGAAGCTGGGATGACTCAGCTGGTTAAGCACTCTCTTTGCAGCCCCGGGGACCGAGGATCGAATCCTGGCTCTGGCCCATGCGGATCCATATGCTGAATTGGTATGTGCCCCCAGGTCAGTTCTTGCCAGGGCCCATGTGGGAGGCCCCCATCACAGTTCATGCCCGGCGCAGCCCAGCACCCACCTGTGGAGTGAAGCTATATGGAAAACTAATGCTGTCAACTATGGAGACTGCTCTGGGCTCTCCCCCTTCTCTCTGTCTCTCTCTGTCAGAAAACAATAAAAATAAATCTTTAAGAAAAACAAGGGAATGCAGGATGGCTCAGTGGGTTGAGCATTTAGCTTGTAGCCATGGGGTCTGAGGATCGAATCCCAGCAGGCTCGTGGGGACCCATATGTGAACTGGGACACATATCCCATGATGGAGGCCTCTAGTTCACAGGGCACACTTCCCATCTGGGAGGCCCCAGTTCAGTTCCCACCCTGTGTGACCCCCTCATCCCCCTGTGGAATGAAACTATGTTGAAACTATGTTGAAACTAATGATGGATGGCTGTGGAGATTGCTCTGGGCCCTCCCCCTTCTCTCTGTCTTTCTTTGTACCTCTCCCTCTGTCAAACAATAAAAATCTTTAAGAAAAAATGAGAACTCCCCCAAAAAACAACAGCAGCAACAACAACAATAAACAAGGAAGACTATAAGTAAGCTTGATAGTGAATCAATGATATGAAGGAAAGGCCTGAAATAAACATGAGTGAACAATCAATCATGCAGATAATAGGAATTAAAGTACAGTAGGGAATGGTGATGAAAAAAGTTCAATACCCCAGTAACTAATGTACTCAAAGTAAAAAAGAAAAAAATGATAGATGGTAGGTAGGTAGGTAGGTAGGTAGATAGATAGATAGATAGATAGATAGATAGATAGATAGATAGATAGATAGATAGATAGATAGAATCAAATCCAAAATAGAAAAGAACTGTTCAGCTCTATTTTATTTTATTTATTTACATGTGATGATAAGATAAAAAAATGTTGATAAAAAGGATATCTAGTGTTCCAGAATTAAAGTACACAGAAAATTGGCACTCTGAAGATATATATTAAGGTGAAGTTACAGAGCTTTGAAATATTGAGTCAAAAAAAAAAAGCTATCATGGCAAGAGAAAATGCCAACAACAGCAGTGATAAAACAGATTGACCTCAGATTTCTCTATAATTATATTTAATGGTAGAAATTAGTGGAGTCATGTCTATATATTTTTGAGGGGTAGAGGCATGCCCCAGGAAATTAATAGTTAAATAACCTGTAATTCATAGAAAAATATCCTAATATATTTAAGGCCTCAGATAATAGTTACATCTCTTAAGGATTTTTTGGAAAACAGTAAAGGTCTTAATAAAGACATAGAGCAGTGTTACACAGTTTATTTTATATATAACATAAAGGATGTTTTAGGATTCCAATAGATGGAGTTTCTGTTTGTTGTGTTTCAAACAGACAACTTTTTCTTTTCATCTTCAATGAGACACTAAGCAATATTTAGATATTATCAGCACTGTTTTCAGATCTCTCTCAAAGGAGAGATTTTCAAATATTCATGACAACCAAACTATTTAGAGCTAATTTCAATTAATAGGTGACAAAGAGAAGTTTAAGTATAATATTCATAGCTAGATGAGCTCTTAAGGTGAGGCTGGGAATCAGCTTCCAATTGGATCGTGTTTTGATCCATTTCTTTCACAATCATTTAGACAGAAAAGATAATCCCCATGCATCACATACTTCTATTAATATTTACAATGGATTTGTTGATGATATCCAATTATACCCTGCCTATCTCATTTACAGGATGAAGTGGAGCATCCTATTCTTGATCACTAAAAAAAACCCCAAAAAACAAAAACAAAAACGTATATTTATGTACACAAACACATGAAAACTTTCAGAATGAAATTTTGACATTATTGTTATTCTTTCCCTTGTAGCAATATATTTGGAAGAAACACAAATATTTGTGTATTTTACTTAATGTTAATTGATTACTAATCTTATATTTCCCCAAAGACAAGAAAATTAAAATCATAAAAATCATCATCTGAATGACAAGTAATAAGAAGTGTCCAGGGACACAGAATGAAATTTGCCTATTTCTAGTAATGCTCACAATATTTCTTTTCTGAGCTCTATCCATAAATATCAAAACACCTACTTAAAGTCTCTACTTACACATCACAAAGATAGCTCAAACTGGACATGTCCAACTGAAGATATTATCTCCTTCTAAATCTTCCCCACATCCAATGTTCAGTTTAAATAAATGGTGCCATAATTTACCCAGTTGCTTAAGCTTGAAATTTGAGGATTATGAATAATTTCTTCTATTCCAGCACAAATCTGACTACTACGTTCCATTTTTAATTGCCACAGCCATGGTTCAGGTTGTCATTTTTTATTGGTATTCTTATAGCATTCATTTGTTGCTCCTACTCCTTCAGTCCAGTCTCAAAGTGCAGAGAGCATAATCTTTTAAAACGTAATGTCGGGGATGCAGTGATAGCTCAGTGGGTTGAGCGCTGGGCTTGTAGCTCTTCAGTCCAGGTATGGTGTTCTGGCCCTGGCACATGCAGACCTGTGTTCTGAGCTGGGATGTGGCCCCCAGTTCAGTTCTTGCTGGGGCAAAACTCCAGCCCAGTTCCTGCCCTTTGTGGCCCAGCCCCTACCTGTTGAATGAAACCATCTAGAAAACTGGTAACATGCAACTACAAAGACTGCTCTGGACCCTCCCCTTTCTCTCTCTGTCTATCTCTCTGTCAAAAAACAATAATAATAATAATAATAATAACATACCGTAATGTCATTTCTCTACTAAAAACTAGGCAGTGGCTTTCCATTGTCCCCAGAATAAAAGATAATATGCTTCAGAGGGTAGAATACCCTGTCTGAACAGGCCCCACCACCTTTCCAAATCCAAGAGCACCTTGTGCTACTCTGACAGTATCATCTGACATTGGTATTTTATAGTATTTTAAATATTCATATTCAAGTATTGCATCTTTGTCAAACATATTGTTTGTTCAAAATCCTTTTACTTTACTTTTTACCTATTTTATCATTTATGTCTCAGCTCAAATATTTTTTTTCTGATAATAAGGCTACATAAAATGAATTCTTCTTTGCATATATAGGAAAGTATATGTATATGTTCTCCTGTACTTGAATACTTACTGCAAAAATAATGTAAGTAACAAATTTTTTAAATGTATCTATTTTTGACTATAGTGCATAACCTGTGACAGCATGAGATTTACTAATTTTTTTTAAATAGTCACTTAATTTTACATTTGGCATGTTATTAAGGAATTTATATTTGCATGATTGTGATCAAGTTAATTAAGAATATTTCAGGTTTCTGAAACTTCATGCCTCATCATTATATTAAAAATTATGTGATCTTAATTTATGAGTCAAGACAGATCTATTGGTTGCATAAGGTTATTTACACAATTCATATAATACTAAATTCACATAATATTAAATAGCTTGCTTTTTGTACAAGTTGTTGACAGGTCAGAAGCTATGCTCTGATATTAAGGTTTTAAAACAGTAATAATTGTAGTTTTGCTAATTTTTATGACCCCTTTAAAAAAACTGTTGTCATTTAATTCCTTATTATAATGTAAACATTTTTTATGTGATTCAATAGTCCCTTGTAAAATACAAACACTTATAAAGTATATTTAATCATTCTACTATTATTGGATAGTTTGTCTATTTCCATTTTTCACTATTAGAAATATTACCAATATCTGACTGACCATATTGTTATATAAATCTTTTTGTATTTTTTTTATTCTGTCCTTAGATGAAGGCAGTAATTGATTTATAAATGGATTAAATTGTATCTCAATACTTGCAAGCTATTTTGCACAAAGTTTAAGTATTCTAAAATAAGTTTAAACACATACAATAAAATTATCTACAAAATTATTATTTAAATGCATAAACAGCAAAGAATTCCTTAATCATTACCATATTACTTTAATTAGAGATAACATTTTGTTTGTAATATCTCATCTGAAAGAGACACAGCCCCTATAAGTAGATGTACAATACACAGAAAATGTGTTATTTAATTTTTATTCTGTAAAGTATCTGTGATTATCACTGTTGTCTACAAGTTATAATTGCAAGTATCACACGTGATGGCAATGCTCCAATGAATTTTGAAAGGTTTCCTATAGTGCACCAGTGATCTAGAGTGTACATTCAAAATGAATCTTTTAAAAATGGGCATGTATAAAGCATGCAAATTCCTAAATTTTCAAAGGAAGAAATATTATCTCTCTTCCAATTCTTGAAATACGTTCATTGGTTTTTGCTCTAGCAACTGCAAATTCAGGCATCTGTTACTGTTTGGTGTGCTGTTGAATTTCATGGCTTGTTAATTTTGCAGTTATGTCTACAAAGCTAATAAAAGGAGAATGGGCAAGTCTTTTATACTGCAAAATTCAGACTACCCCTGGGTAACGTTTTCTTCATGGAATTCATTTCACATTTCTCTTTTAAGTGAATGAGATAACTTTCCCACTCTTTAAGTTATTAAAAAGTATTATGGGTTACTCAAACTTTAGACCTGTTAAAAATAATAAAACTGTGACTCCACACCATTGATTTTAGAGTTTCTTTTTTCTTTTTTCTTTTCTTTTTCTTTTTTACTATACTGAGGGCAGGATAGTATAAAAATTTACATTAAAAAATCTCTACTTTTTCCTAGTTCAAGCAAATATTGTCATGCGAATATTGCCACAACACTCATTTTTATTATTTTCAAAGTATATAGCATAAAGTTGATCCCCGAGTAAAAATAAATTTACCTAATGCTATGAACATTTCACTAATCATTTAAAATGTGTTCACTGAGCATTTGTTGGTGCCAGACAGAGGACCTACAGTTTCAGGGACTGTAGATCCAAAGTTAAAGGTCTCTGTGTTTTAAAAAATTGTGAATCTAATCTAAGGAGCTGTATATATTTTTCAAAATTCCATTAAAGACTGATAGTCTTTATAGTGTTATACAAATATATAGAGGTATGGGGAAAATCATAATAAAAAACCTGAGAATGACTCTGAAGTAGTTTTTACATAGTCTGATAAAATCTAAAAGTAGGTATCGTGTTAGGGTTTAATCAGGAGAAACAAAAGATATTATTAGTATCCCAAGCGTATAACATGGTATGCAGCAAATTAGAAAATTACCTGTAGTATGGGTTGGTAGAGCAAGGATCAAGGAAGCCAGAAACCTAGTTGAAGGACCCATCCTGCAGCAACGAACTCAGTGTTTCCAAAAGAGATGCTTCATAGCAGCTGTTTTAAATACTGAGAACCTGCTGGGAACTCCCAGCCTTAGCACAAGAACCAGTGATTTCAAGAGAGCTTCTGCCAATCACCCAGAAGCTATAGCACCAAAGCAAATGACTCACAGGGGATTTCCAGGAGTTGTTTTAAAAACCCCTAAGTCTGCAGCTACCCTTGGAGAAAAATAATCTCCCCTTTCTTCCACCTCACAAATACACTAATTGTACCTCTCATTAGCAGACTCTACCCTGGAATCATACCAGAAGTACGTTTGGGGAATTCTAGTTCCTGAAAGCAGATGGTGTTGATACTAAATTTATAACTGAAATCCATACAGATATTAATGTGATAATGTATTTGGATTTGGCATTTGTTAGGATTATATATTCAATAATATGACTTTTGTTACATTACCTTAGTCAAGTAGTGTGAACAACGTAGGATCTTAATAAATATAAATTAAATTAATTTTAATGAGAGTTTAGATTAAGCAATAACTTTAAAATAGCATTCAAATAGACCCAAATAAAGGCTATTTATTTTGTTATTAATTATTTTATTTGCATAATGAAAGCACACTTATGCTCTTAGATTCACTAGGATACATAGGAGTATGGGTGAGTTTTCTCATAAGTGATTTTGGATATGTTCATTTATCTTTAATTCCACTACTCTAGTCCTGACTGCAATTTTCTGCTGTATTGAGTACTGAATTAACCTTCTATCTTGTTTGCCTGCTACCATTTCTTCCCACCACCCACTTTCCACCTGTTCTCCACATTAAAGTTAAAGTGACATTTTCAAATAGTAAATCTGATGATGTCACATTCAGGTATACCAACTACATTCTTAGGGAGATTCACATCTTATTAGAAAATTTTAGTTCAGTAATTTACATAAACTTTCCTCTGACATTGTTTTTGTAATTTGAAGTCCTACTTCATTCTTCTGAACTTTTGACCCTATTTCTATAATAAAGTTAGTGCCTCGAAGAATAGTAGTAAGGAGTAACCAGGATAAGCACCAATACGCTATCTGATAAATATTTATTCAATAACTTAGGTGCTTTTTAAAAAGTTCTCTTCTGTACATTAAAATAGTTCTTAAAATAAATGATGATTTATGGATTCCATAAACTATATCAATATGAAGTGTTTTTTGCCATTGAAATATAAGATTTTATAAACTATGAAGTTTGACATATAATAAACTGTACATATGCTCCATAAAACTACTACCAAAGTCAAAATATCAAATATTTCTATTGTCCCTAAAGATGCAACCTTCCTTTTCTCCTAATTATAATAAGATTACTGATTTGTTTTCTGGCAGTATAAATTAGTTTGCAATTCCTAGGATTTTATATAAATGGAATCAGTACCACATATTTAAAATACTATATCCTTTTCATTTTATGCCTTTGCACTTTCATCAAAGATCAACTGACTGCATTTGTGTGGGTTAATTTATGGGTACCTGATTTTCACCTATCATCTTTTTTTTTTTTAAAGATTTATTTTATTGTGTAAGAGGAAAGAGAGAGAGAGAGAGGTAGTGGCAGAGAGAGAGAGAGAGAGAGAGAGAGAGAGAGAGAGAGTAGGGAGGGCCCAGAGTGGTCTCCATAGTTGTATATTAGTTGTGACATGATTTCATTCTACACAGGTGGAGGTGGGGCCATGAGTGGCAAGAACAGAAATGGAAGACACCCAAATGGGAGGTGAGAACCATCTCTACTGAGCCTTCTTGGTACTTACCAGTTGTGCTGCAGTTCAGCATATGTGTTGGCACAGGCCTGGGCCAGGAATCAAACCCCAGACCTCACGATTGAGAGGCAAATGCTCAACCACTGAGCTATCCCGGCATCCCTCCCATCATTTTTTTTTGCTTTACTTTTGTTGATACTACACTGTCTTGAATAGAGTACTATGTAGCATTATAGTTTGTTTGATACTGGTTAGTGTGAGCTATTCATCTATGCTTTTCTTTCTCAAAAATGTTTAAGTAGTTTTAATTTTTAATTTCTTTCTACATAAATTTTGGCATTGATTTGCTGCTATACAAAAATAAAATCATTAGATGATTTTGATTGTGGTTTCACTGACTTTATAGATCAATTTTAGGAGAACTGACTACTCTCTTTGGGTCTTTGATTCCTTATTTTCAGTCTATGTGGTGGGTTTCTGTTACGTTCTTGATTATAAAAGTTAATTTATTTATTTCACTCTAAAGTTATCTGTAAATTTTTATTAATCTTTTCAGAGAAGTAACTTATAGCTTTGTTGATTTTATATATGCAAATATATATTTACTTTTAAATTAGTTTCTGTTTACATTTTGTATTTTCCGTAATTTGCCAATTGCATATTATTTCATATTTTTCTTTTTTTTAAAGATGTATTTTATTGATTTTGACAGAGACAGAGAGAGACAAAGAGAAGGGGGAGGGGCTAGAGCAGTCTCCATAGTTGTATATCATTAGTTTTCAACATGATTTCCTTCCACACAGGTGGGTAGGGGCTGCGCTGGTCAGGAAGTGGTCTGGGAGCCTCCTGAATGAAAGGCATGCCCTCTTGAGCCAGGAACTGAACTGGGGGACAAGAACTGAACTGGGGGTCTCCCACATGGGAAGCACATCTCAGCTCAGCATATGGGTCTACATGGGCTGGGACCAGGATTTGATCCTGGGTCCCCAAGTGCTTAACCTGCTGAGTCACCCCAGTTTCTCCTTATTTTCCTTATTTAGTGTTTTATTAGTCAACCAAGATCACAGATTTTTTTAGCCTCTTTCTCTCTCTCTCTCTCTCTCTCTATATATATATATATATATATATAAATATATATATATATAAATATATATATATATATATTTAAATATTAAACATGAAAAAGCAAACATCTATTTATCTATATACTCATATTTGATTACCAATCTGTATATGTCTATATAGGGTATAAACAAAATATACTTAAGTAAAAAAATTAAACATAATTAGAAAGCAGGTATTGCTATTTATTAGAAAAAAGTAGACAAACTTATGTTTCTTGAAGAGAATGCTCTTTATTTTCTTTACCACTTTATATTGTCCTTGTTATTCAAAGTTAATAATACTTTACCACTATATTATGTCCTCTGAGAATATGTTGAAGGAAATAATTACATAATAAATTTTATGTTAAGAAGTTTATATTTCTAAAGCATTCCATTATAATATTATATTAATATATTAAAGCTCTCTGGTTACATACACACAGAGTTATGCTATCTGTGACTTACTTTATTTTTCTTTATCTTAATGTTAAAATCTAAAAGTAGTGACCTTTTTGACCATTAAAAAAACAAACAAGAACAAAAAAAAAATCCAGATGTTGCAGCAGGTTATGACCATCAGCAATTTGAGATTTTTGCACTGCAATTGCACCTGTGATTCATCCTTCTTGTTTTATTTTAGATATTCCAGAACACTCCCAGGGGAACCATCCCTGATGGTCACTGCACTTAATTAGTGAGGACAAATGTACAATGAACACAGGAGTTGATAAGCATTTTTTAAGAAAATGATGAGTTAAAAAAGCAAAAAGGCATACAAAGAGACACTGATGTCTGTGAACAAAATTTAGATACATGATTTTGAGGATCTATTTATACAGTGGCAGTGTTTTAATTTCTACATGGTCAATGTAAATATCCTTCTATTATTGTCTTACATTTTATGAGTTTACCAATTTACTCTATTTATACCTTTTCATTCTTTTTACTTGTAATTTGTAGAAAGAATGTTAGACCTAGAGAAGAATTTTTCTTCAGCAAAGATATGTTCATATACAATTTATTTACATAGACTTTGGAAATCAATATTTTACTTCAGTTTTATATTATTTTAATAATTTTATTATGACAAATTTATTCCATTAATAATTCATAAATTAATACTTTTATGAATTATAATATGACATGCCTATATCCCCTTCCCCAATTTTACATTCTGTGGCAGTTTGATTGTTAAATCACAGTGGTATCTACTTTTATGTCAAGAAAAGTGTGCATGGGAGGTATAGGTATGTGTATGCATATGTAACATGCGTACAGATATATATATATATATGTATATATATATATATATATATATATATATATACTTAATTCTTTTTTTTAAGATTTATTTTTATTGCTTTTGACAGAGAGAGAGAGAGAGACATACAGACAGAGACAAAGAGAAGGGGGAGGGACCAGAGGCGTCTCCATAGTTTGCACATCAGTAATTTCCCTCACAGTTGTATTTCATAGGTAGGTGCAGGGCTGTGCAGGGCAGGGACTGGCAGGGGGCCTCTCACATAGGAGGCTCACTCCAGTGAGAACTGAGCTGGAGGCATACCCCAATTCACCATATGGGTTCACACGGACCGGGGCAGGAATTTGATCCTTTGTTCCCGGGGCTGCAAAGTGAGCACTCAACCCGCTGAGCCATCCTGGCATCTCTGTACTTAATTCTTAATTAGCAACTGTGAGTGTCCTCTTCAAGTAGTCTCATTTTCAAATCTTCAACACACTTCAAACATATTTGAAAACATTTTTGTTATCTGACATGACAAAATTGAAAAATTTATCTTGTTTTTTATCCTAATTTGTGCTATTAGGATAACAGTCTCCCAGAAGCTCTGAATTGTATGATAATATAAAAGTGAGTTGGGCAGTCTAGAGTCTATAGATATATTGATAAAATGACTTGTGGCATTTCCAGCAACTGTTATCTTGTTATTGAATATTCTCACAAATTCCTTATAGTCATTAGATCAGTTTGATGCTCTCAATTGACTCACAATATCTTATCACGTACACATATAGGTATGATAGGTAAAATTTGACATTTTTGCATTACATACTATTTTAAAAATGTAATTAAATTATAATATATATGTCTGAAATCACTGGAATTCAAGATATATTCTAAAGATTTTATAATCAAGATGTTTTAGTGTTGACAAAAGAGTGAACATACAGCAATGAATGAGAGTAGAGAATCCAAAAGTAAACCTCTTCATACAATTCATTTTATGCAGAGTGCCAAAGAAATTTAATAAAGAAAAAGCATTCTCAATAAATTAAAGTGGTCCTGAAACAACTGGGCATCATATATAGAAAAATATCACAAAATATATAAAATTTAACTCAAAATATATGCTGGATATTATATAAATATAAAATGTAAAACTAGTAACTCTACAAAAACGATATGCAAATGTTCCATATGTATAAACAACAACTATGGTTACTTATTTGTTTCAGAAAAAAATCTTGAACATAGGAACTTTATTTTTACTATGAGAAAAGATGTCTATAAACCCCCATAGCATAGTGTTTGATAATGAAACATAGAAAGTAATACCTTTAAGGTAAAGAATAAACAATTGTTTCAGAATTATCATTTCTACTCAGCACTGTACTGCTTAGTAAGCTATGAAATATAGAAAGTTTTGAAATATGGAGGCAGAGGGGGGAGCAAGAACATTAGGATGGTTCCCACTAAACCCAAATAGGATTGCAGAGAATACCAACATCATACAGAATCACTTTGTGTCCATGATGGAATAAGACAATAACATAATCACTCTATAATAATGTTTATGCACAGGTAAAAATACTGAACAGAACATAAAAATAACCAAACATCTCCCACTCCCAGAAGAGTGACAATGGCTTAAAAAAACAACCACAATGTAAGCATTTTTTCCAGCAGTTGAGGTAAAAATTGTGTATTAGGGTATTCAATCCTATGATATACTTATAGTCTGACGTTACTCACATAGATTAAAACTACCCATATTTTCCGGTGTATAAGATGACCGGGCGTATAAGACGACCCCCTAATTTTACAGTTAAAACATAGGTTTAGGCCTATACTCGCTGTATAAGACTACAGCCTCGGAAGTGGGGGGGTAGTCTTATACAGCGAATGTAGGCCTAAACCTATGTTTTAACTGTAAAATTAGGGGGTCGTCTTATACGCCTGGTCGTCTTATATGCCAGAAAATACAATACATTTCCCTGAAGCCTTTCTGAAATCTCCTAACACAAACACACATCTTATAAGAATATTTTCTTAATACCCAGTGGTTTCCCATGGTATGTAGTTCCCCTTTATGCAACATGTACCAATAAACAAAACTTTGTTTTAATACAGGTGTCTACTTAGTGATCTTTATCTCATGGATATTGATGGAAAAAAAGAAACCACCACGATTACAAATAAGATGTTTGTCAACATAGAGAAATCAAAATAATCTACTGATTATAATTAACGAGATACCAGAAAATACTAGGAAAGATTAGAACAAATTATTGAAACAAATCATTGAAAAACCTAAAAAATATGCAAAATAAGCTCCTAAATTAGAATTTTTAATATCACAAAAGACAAATTTCTCAGAGAAATTTTGTAAATTTAATGAAATTCCAGTAAAATTTCTAATAGTTTCCAGCTCACTTTCCCTAGTTGGGACTTGATGATTCTAAAATTTTTATTGAAAAACAAATTTTTAAGAACAATCCAGTATAAAGGACTGATTTTATCATATATCATGACTTATTACAAATCTGTAGTATAAAAAAGAAATAACCTTTGTAAAACACTAAAAATGATTAAAGAAAATATCAAACCCAGAAGAAAATCACATAGATATATGCCCTTGATATGCAGATATGTTACAGATCAATCAGAAAACATGAACACTTAAATTAGTAATGAAACTATGGCTAGCCATTTGAAAAAAAAAAATGAATAACTTTCTTCATTCAAAATAAACACATTCCATTAATATCATATAACTACATACAAAAAAGTAAAAATGTTTCGAAAGCAGAACAATGTTTTTATGATTTTAGTGTGTGAAATAATTTTGTAAATAAGATCCAAAAAATTCAAACCATAATGGAAAAAACTGATAATTTTGACAATATTCAACTAAGAAATTCTATACATCAAAAGATCACAGTGAGTAAAATAACAAGTTCTAACAGTGAAAATATATCTGTAATACAAATAACGAACAAATGATTAATGTTTATTAAAAACTTTAATCAAGAAAGATATGATGCAATAGAAAGTACACCATTTTTTTAAAGCAAATTTCCAATAAATATTTTAAAAGGCAAATCCAAAAAGAGTTGCAATATCATACCATTTTTTAAGCAAGAGAGAGGCAAAAAATACAGAGGGTGCCAAAAAATGCATGTACAAATTTTAAGAAAGAAAAAAATATTAAAATTATAATACTCTGTATATATCAATAACAAAAGTTGAGCATAAGTCATATTTAATTTTTACAATTATAAGAGGTATTCACAGTGGTTATCATCAGCATCCAGACACTTCTCATTATGGCAAACTAATGCTTGAGCAACATTGACCAGCGTCCACTTGTATTGCTGCACATGCCATTTCACTTTACGTACACGCATCTCAAAGTTATCGCAAATGTGTGCAATTGTTAGGCATGTTGGAGGTTCTGTTGCATTATTCATGACTCCATTGTCATTATACTTTCACAATGTTCTCGAATTTCAAATACCACCTGAAAACGGTCTTGCACTCCTAGATTGGCAACCAACCATGCTTCTGACATTTTCTTTGACTGTCCTGCCTGTCACACGATGATGCTAACATTCATTTAATACCATCTTTTGAGCAAATATCATACTATACATTGCTAACATAATTCAACTCAACTTTGAAAAGTAATACATAGATAACATCTCTTAAAATGTGCATACATTTTTTTGGCAATCCCAGTATGTATACAAGTGGGTTTTTTGTTTGTTTTTGGGGTTCTTTTTAACTGAACTGGGGGCCTCACCGTATTTGGGAAGCACACCCCAGTTCAGCATGTGGGTCCACCTGGGCCGGAGCCGGGATTCAATCCTCGGTCCTTGGGGCTTCAAAGCGAGCGCTTAACCCGCTGAGCCATCCCAGCTTTCCCTACAAGTATTTTTTTAAGCCAGGTATTTCTAAATGATAATAAGGATGAAAACAAGAGTACTCTCTTCCAATGTTGACCTAAGTATATATTGCTATATTTTACAAATGGTTGATCACTTTCTCGTAAAGTTAAACTTGAGATTCCCAAAACCTCTAACTACATATGAGCATTAGAAGACATGAAATAGGATTTATGTATTCTTGAAAATAGCAACAATCAAAAATAATAAAAAATATATAAATATTAGAAATATATGAATACAAGTGCTGTCTGGACAGCCCTCATATAACTATATTAAATATATCAAAGGTATCAATATTAAAATGATAAAATAAGTTGTGGTATATTTATGAGAAAAGTCTATGCAATAAGAACTATAGCCATTAATCTCAAAACAAAATAAATATTTCCAGTAGATTTTATTTACATAAATTCCAAAAAGAGGTAAAAAATATATAAATTTATATATTTGAGGAACAACACATATAGTAGTGATGAACACTATGAAGGAAAGCTATAATATAATTTAGTATTGTTATTTCATGGAGGAAAAACTATCAGAATGGGGAGGACTCACTCCTCAGGATCTTCTGAGATAAGGTAAATTCTCTTTAGTAGTTCTGAGTCAAAAGCCATTAAGTGTCCCAGTTATGATTATACTTTGAATTGTAAATAGTTTTCATATTTCTTATGTGTATGCTATATATTATTTCAGTTACATAATAAAGTATAATGCAAAATATCTGTAGAGGTATATCTGAAATTAATAAAATACTTTTTTGAGCATAAATAGCCTCTGGGGTACAGGTTTTATAAAATTAATTTTTAGGTAGTATTTCTTAGATCTTGGGAAGTTATTAAAATAACTATAC
This sequence comes from Craseonycteris thonglongyai, assembly GCA_004027555.1. Classification (NCBI taxonomy): domain Eukaryota; kingdom Metazoa; phylum Chordata; class Mammalia; order Chiroptera; family Craseonycteridae; genus Craseonycteris; species Craseonycteris thonglongyai. The sequence continues at coordinate 56,206 of PVKE010004061.1, forward strand.
AATATGATAAATCTTTAAAATATGCAGTTTTTAGGACTAGATATAATGTTATAGCATGGATATAATATTATAAACAATGACATAAAAATCACTAATTTACTGCTGATTTTATGCAGGAAAAAAAATCATAAGCAAAGCCTAACAAAGATTAAGTTTTTATCAAAAAGTTTATTTTAGAGATTATAATGGAAAATAATTGACAGGATATGGAAATTATAATAAAATATATGTAAAAGACTTTAAAGACATCATGTAATATTATATCATCTTTCCATATCTTATTTCTGTTGCTAATGTTTCTTTCAACAGAAACACAACTCCATTCCTTTCAAATTTGTGAAATATTGCCAAGATAAATTGTGGGAGGTTTTTTTGCTATTAATTTAATGATGAAACTTGGACGCTGCTATCAAAAAATTAAATATGTAAAAATTGAATTGGCTGCCATCATTTATATAGACAAAGTTGAGTCAGATTTGTTTTCATTAGCTCTGCAAAATGTTTGAATGCAATAGTGTAGCATTCACTAATAATATAACTGTCAACCTGAGGTAAAAAATATATTTACTTACACAATATTAAAGCCCCCTGTTACACAAACACACACAAATCCAAAGTTACAGCATATAAAATCATGTCATTTTTTTTTAAATATTTTTAAGATTTATTTTTATTTTTATTGTTTTTGACAGAGAGAGAGAGAGAGAGATACAGAGACAGAGAGAGAATTGAACTGGGGGAACTCCCCAGTTCAGCACATGGGTCCACACGGGCCAGGGCTGGGGCCAGGATTTGATCCTAGGTCCCCGGCGCTACAAAGTGAGCGCTTAACCCACTGAGCTATCCTGGCTTCCCCAAATCATGTCATTTTAGCTGAGATATTCAAGTAAAAAATCCCAGAGGTAAAAATAATATTTTTGGTTAAAAATATTTTGCACTATTTTCAACTTTTATTCTCATTTAAAAAATAACAGTAATAAAATTGCATCCTGATATTGTTACTTCTAAAATGGAAGGAAGCTATTTAGTCTGCTATCCTTTTCTTCTTGAGCCATGTGCAAGATTCAAAGTATAGGAATATTTATATAACTGCTAAGAGATAGATAGCAGTTCTGTGTTGAACATTCCTGGATCTTTATCTATGGTTGATTTCCAGTTATACAGATCAATAAATTTTGCTTTTAGAATGAAAAAACAGGACAAAAATAACCAAAACAAACAAACAAACAAAAAACCCCAGAAACAAACGAACAAACAAACAAACAAAACTTTTCTGAAAGGCTGGCTGGGGGAATTACTATTCAAATACAAAACGAACCACAATAGTAATAATAATAACAAAATCAACAGCAGCAGCAACAAATCAACTAAAAAAACAAGAAATTACACATAATATACAAAAATAATTTGCACAAAAGGGAGAAAACATTATGATAGAATAAGAAAATAAATTAGTGATTAATTATATGAGGGCTGTCCAGAAAAAATCCAGGTCTTGTCACTATAATCCAGAATTGTTACATGGCTGGATACTTTCTCACAGCCCTCATATATATTTAATCAATTTGAAAAAATTTGGTGTAATTACTTGAATCCACTTTTTTTCTCTAATGCAACAATACACTAATTATAGTAATTATTTAATATGTGTAAATTTTTATTGATCTAGTGATTGCCCAGAGAAGAAAGTGAGAAATTACAAGTTTACACAAACAGCTGAAGAGAGCATGTAAATTCTGAGTAAGAGACACATGAACAAATGCACAATTAATAAAAAATGGAGAGAAATTCATAATTTTAATAATCAGATTTTCTTTTGCCATGTAAGCAGTGCCAATCAATCATTCATTTGGAGGTAACTTCCTCAAATTAACAATTATATTTTTGAACTCTGAAGTCTCTTAGTGCTGGATTTTGTGAACTAATTTAGATGTTTTTCAAAGTTAGGGTTTATCAAAGAGAAACATATTTGGCCTCTAAGGCAAAGGAAAATTAAATTCACACAGTGTTAAGCAGATTTCTTTAGAATCAAGAAAAATTATATTACTCGCAACTAGTGCAAGTACCGCATTAGAACATATCTTTTTAAAAACTCATATATGTTCTCTTTTTCAGTTAGCTACATCAAAAAGGTCAGTGAAACTTTTGCTTCTCTAATACACTTTCCATTTTTTTGCCCTTGATCTTTTGATCCAGGATTGGCAGATGTGAGACCCTGAGGCAAGGCCATTGACTTGAAGGATCCAACAGAGCTTAAGACCCATGCATTCTATTTTTGGAATGTTAAACTTCCCAACTAGGTCATTTACTCCGATGACTGTGACCTGTGAGTTCACTCTGGCATTATGTGAGGGGAATTTTCTATTCAATTTTCAGGAAAACTTGATTTCTCACCTATCTTGTGCTATCTCCTAGTTTGCTTTTCTTGTTTACTCTTAGCATTGGTAAGCTGCTGTAGCTACTTTCTAGCAGTCACCAACACTCATTTTTCTGTTTGTGTGTGTCTGACATGTTATCTATCTGTTATAGGATTTTCTTAATATATTTCAATAATTTCTTATATAACTATGACTGAGTCTCAGATGAGTGTGAACACCCCCACTTTCTGCCTCAAAACTTCCTTCCCAGTCTCCTTATTTGTGTGTGTGAGTGTGTATGTATCTCTCCATCTAACTGGGAAAGTCAATTTTTATCCATTCTGATACCCTCCCTTTTATTCGTTAGTATGTTCTTATTTTCCTGTCATATTTTAATTCTTCAAGTCACCAGGGGATAACCAAGGCTAATGTTCTTAAAAGTCTAACAATACTTCATTTTGATTCTTGGGTCTCAATCTTCTGACAGTTCCTCCAGGAGGAAAAAAAAAAAATTCTACCAGGTGGGTGAAAGATTTCATATTAGTTATTACTGACCACAAGAATAGCTATGATATATAATTTCAAGTCCATCATGCACTAATGATTTGCTCCAAGAATAATATTCTCTGAAGTGATAGCAGGAAAAGATACTTGCTGACACCTATAGAATACAAACAATCAATCAAACAGCATAAGCTTTTCAAGATTCAAAAGAATCTCCCAGGTTCCTACTCAAAGAAACAATGTATTAAAGTTTTTTTTTAATAAATATTTGTGAGTTAATTTCAGTCAGTGCTACTACACGATATCCCAACCCAATACAGCCAACTACGGCAGATAAGCTTGGAACATAGCAAACACCTCTGAAAAACCAAAGTAAGAAACCTTCAGATATTGTCCAGTTCCAAACTTTCTTTATCTGACCCATCCTTGTCTAGCTCACTGCAAAAACATAAAAGAGTGTAGCTATCAAATTCAGAAAGTCTACTTAAATACACTTCTTAAATTTATCTACAAGACAGAATCTCAAATTCATCCTTTTAAGTAAATAACCTGTCAGAGACTTTAGCCAAAGCATTAGATACTTAAAGACTTGTGTTTCAGATTGCCAGTAAAGATGGTGGAATAGGTAAATGCTGTGCTCGCCCCCTCTCAGGACCATATCCATTACAACTAAACTATGGAACAATTATGATTGAGAATTGATTGAAGTCTAGCTGAACCAAAGTCCTATACCTATAAACACACAAAGAGGCTACCTCCAGACTGGTAGGAGGCACAGCATAAGCTGGTCCCACACTGGCACAAGACCATTAAAAATCAAGATGTATATCTTGGCTGTGAATGTCCCCCCCTCAGAGGAGCAAGGAGTCCTAGACCCACATCAAGCTTCCCAGTCCAGGTTCCACTGCTCATAATTCTGGTTGTAAAAACCAGCAGAGACTGTGGCTGAGTGAGACAAAGTACAGCTAATTCCTAGGGTCCCCACATTGCTGCTAAGTTATTTTGTCATTAAAGCTTGCCCAATTCAAACACCTGGAGAGAGGAAGTAATTTTTTCTTTTAAATATATAAAATAAGTATTCTTAAAAGACACAGACGAGTCCTTAACCCAAGGATTGATAGTAGTCTAAATAAAATTGCTAACATATTTAATACAAATATTTAGTCCATCGGAATCAGTGCAAGCACAGGTAAGGGAGAACTGGAAAAGTTAAAAAACAAAACAAACAAACAAACAAACAAAAAACAAACAAACAAAAACAAGCAGCATCTCTCAAAGCCCAGAGTTGAGGTGAAGGGTGCTCTAAATATGAGGATCTGCTCCTTCAACACATCTACACACTCTCTAAGATCTGTGAACATAATAAAATGTTTCTTTTTACATCTCCTATGCCCCCTTTAGTGGCTGCTCCTGACCAACCCTCACCTAGAACAAACACAGAAAATACTTCTTCTATCTCCAACTTCAGTAAGAAATCTTCTGATTAGAATTAGACTTCCTGTGTGTATATGCCTACAAGAAGATAATAAGCAAATTAGTAATCATGGATATCAGTCTACTTGATCATCATGTTTAACTGTATACAAATTTATAATAATTCTTAGAATTTTTATCAGTCTTGGTAAGTTTTGTTAATGTAAATGAGCACTCCTCTTAAGATCTGAACCTCTCTTGATATAATTATAGCAGAAACCCCAAGACTGAAGAGGTAAGGTCCAGTTCCTGGATTGTAATAGCCCAGTTCAGCAGTAAGGTAATGTTACAGGGTTGAGTTAGACCAGTGGGAAGTCAGCTTCCTGAAGGCAATACCTGCCCCACCCCCTGCCGCATCTTAGTTAAGCATCATCTTCATATAAAACTGTATTTCTGAAACTCAGTACAACATAGTTGGGCTAGGCAAAGTCATGCAATAAGCATTTGTAAAAATATGTAAATTCAAATAAGAAAAGTTTGAACCACTAAAAATTCCAGAGGTACACAGAAAGAAAAAATTCTCCCAGAGCCAGTTAAGAAGTCAACATACTATAGCTAGGCTACATTTGATTAATTCTAATAGTCATTCTCTTTCTAAACATCCAGTATGTTTTAAATTGACCTTATGGAATTATTTTAAATGATTTTTGAAGAAAAAATGTTGGGTTTTTTTTTGTTTGTTTGTTTTTGTTTTTTTTAATCCGGGTTTTATTAGGTAATAACTACATGTCAGATTCGTAGGCAATATAGAAATTTATTGTACATAATAGAAATTAACTCATACCTATGGAAAACTTTATTTAAGTATAAACTGTATGTATAGTTGTACTGGAAAGAATCTGCAGAAGGTGTGAAGAAGGAAGGCCTATAAACCTTCTTAAGGTCCTTGGATAATTTTTACAGGAAACATTTGAGCTCCCTGAAATTTACTTATGTACCTATAAAATAATTTTTAAGTACAGCATTAGAATAAATTATCATGTAAATTTTTTTCTAGCTATGTGGTAAAACTTTATGGAGTAGTGATGATCCAAGTTCATAGCTGGGAACGTTTAGGACAATAAAACATTTCTATCTTATAAACAGGCTATTCCAAAGAAATGTTTTAATGAAAATGTTCTTGGTTCCAAATTTTCTCATTGATTCTGTTTTCTCTTTTCAGCCTAGCTTAAATCTAACTTAATTATAAAACCCTTAAATATTTTTATCCCTCAGTATAAAATGATTATTTTGGAAGAGTACACTTATATTTAGCCCTATCACTTTCAAACATCAATTCACTCACATTTTGGAAACATTTTTGTTAATATTAACAGTAAGCATGAGAAATATAAAAACCTAAACTTTTCTCATACAAGTAACAATTAGACATAAAACCAGAAATGGAAACAGAACAGTGAGGTAAAGACATAACAACTATTAATCATGAAAGCTGGCCAAACAATAGAACCTATGCCTATGTGCATTACAGTTCAAAAAGGAAGTTAATGCTACAAAATAATTAATGAAACAACAACAATAATAATAGTGTAATTACAATAAATTAAAATAGGTACAACTAGATTGATAGAGTGAAGATTTTTAGAAGTTGAAATAATCAAAAGAAGTGAAAGCCACCCTGGAAACCAGAAACAAGAAAGAGACAAGTAGTAAAGATTAAGGAAAAGTAAAGAATGTAACATACAATAGATCAGGAGCCAGAAGATGCACAATATTCATGGAGTTGGATTGCAACTGAAATGAGATAGTTGGAAAGTAATTGTGTAAAAAAACAAGTAGCTGACTTCAGATGTTTCAAGGCTTTGTCTAAAGGAAGGTGCTTTTAATATTCTCTGTAATCCTAATAGTCCTTGGGATCCTCAGTTCCACCTTAATTTTGTTTAATTGCTATCTAGGCAGATATATACATAGGTATAAATATAAATGTGATTTATCTTTACTTTTGACATACACATAAAATATTTAAATCTTTCTGTAAGGTTAAATTGGCAGACGCTTTCTTGATTTTTTTAATATACACATTTGTTGTGGATCATTATTGCAATATTCGAGGATGGGAATCTATTTCATACTCTTAAACCTGGTTGTCATTCAGATCGTCTGGCATGTGTATCCTTAGGCCCATCTGTTAGGTTGTCATGGTGCCATACTGAGTGTCAAGCTAGCTTTAAGTAGATATAAATGCCAACCAAAGATTAATTTAGTGGGAGAGCTTGCTGAGTGCAAAAAGTGACATTTCCTATAAGAGGAAACTCTTGACTAGCAATGCCAAATTAGGGCCTTGTGCTTCATTACATGTGAGTGCATCTGTTGCCACTTGTAGGCCTAATGCCATAAAAGGGAATGACTTTCACTGTGAAAGCTACTTGGGAAAAAAATGAAAGCATAAGTAATTGCATAGTTAATAGGAGATAAACCTAACTTTTGCATATTTAATAAAATTGCTGAGATGGACACTTCTGAAAAGCTGGTGACATAAATAAATATACAACCACTGTTTGGAAGTATCTAGACATGTAATATGAAAACCAAAAGCACTTATGGCTGGATTTTTTCCCCAAACAACCATGTACACTATCTCTCTCTCTTTTTTTAAGATTTTATTTTATTATATTTGACAAAGAGAGACAGAGACAGAGACAGAGAGAAACAAAGAGAAGGGGGAAGGCCTAGAGCAGTCTCCATAGTTGTACATCATCCATTTTTTCTACAAGGTTTTGTTCCATACAGGTAGACGGGGACCACACAGGGTGAGAATCAGGCCGGGGGCCTCCTGCATGGGAGACAAACCCTCTTAAGCCAGGGGCCGAACCAGGGATCTCCCACATGGGAAGCACACCCAGTTCAGCATATGGGTCCACACAAGCTGGGTCCGGGACTCGATCCTGGGACCCAGGGGCTGCAAAGTGAGTGTTTAACTCACTGAGACATCTGTCTTCCCCTCTTAATAAAAGAAAAAAAAATCATTATTTTGATAGAAGTGAGTGACAAAGACAGAGAGAGAGAAAGAGAGAGAGAGAGAGAGAAACGGGGAAGGCCCAGAACAATCTTCATAATTGTATTAATGCATCATTAGTTGTGACACAGTTTCATTCCACACAGGTGTATATGGGGCTGTGCAGGTTGGGAACCAAAAATGGGGTCTCCCACATGGAAGGTACGAACCTTCTAAGCCAACCCAGTGGTTACCAGTTGCTCTGAAGTTTAGCACATGAGGTTGCATGGGCTGGGCCCAGGAATTGAACCTCAGACCTCGTGATTGTGAGGCAAGTGCTCAATTGCTGAGCTATTCTGGCATCCACCTCTACACTATTTCTTTATAGTTTAAAACTTTTGATTGATAATTGAAAGGCACGGTTACAGAGAAAGCAAATGTACAGAACCATATGCAATTATCAATACAATGTTAGAAAAATGGGTAATACATGAAATAAAAGTTAATATTATAAGATTACACTATCTCAATGCTGAAAAGAGAGAAAGATATAACCAAAAAGATGCTTTTAAGCATCATAATTTTTAAAATTTGTTTAATTTAAGAACATATAATCTTTTTATCAAAGAGAAAAGAAAGAAGAACTTATTTTAAAAATTGTGCCCAAGAAGCATACATATGTCGATTTTGTTTCATAAAATGCAAGAATAGCAAGCTATTGAGAATGACATTAAGTTAACAGAGTAAAAATTTGGAATGTCGTAGATTTTATGAATGTAGAAATCCTCAGAAAAGTTACCTATTCAACTCTGATAATTTATTGATAAATTATCTTAGATATATTTACTGAATACCTAAAATGTGTTAAACTCAGTAATTGAGTTGACATAATGACTGACCTAAAATAAATCTCAAGTTATTATTATTTTTAGCTTCTTTTGACAAGTTTTCTTAAACTTAGACTTTTGTAAATGTACATAGATGGGTTGCTTTTCTGAAATGACAAAATAAGTCACAACCAAATGCAAAGTAATGAATTATTTTGTATTCCATTTGTTTATATGAACTGATGCTTTATATTGTACAATATTTTTCTCTTAAAATTACCTTAACTGTATCTTTAATTTGAAATCTGAAAATAGATAGAGAGACCAGTTGGTATCATAGCACCACACTGCTATATTAATGACACAGTTCATTTGACAATTTTACAGGTAACCTTATGGTTTATAAACTTGAGCATCAAATTCTAAAAAAAAGATTTTTAAAAAGTTGTCCTATAAAATATAACATACCATAGAATCTGAGGCTTTTTCATATTATAGAAATACGTAAACTACTTTAATCTCTATGAAGGGATAAACCAAGAGCTCTGATTCAAAACTTTCAAAAGCTATATGCATCTTAATAATTCTTTTACATTGGAAAGCTTCATCTCATGTCTTTGAAGTTAAGAATTCTGTTCCTTCATAAAATGTCTTTAAAAGTATTTGAGGACAGAATTAGTTCCTTTTCTAATATGGCAAATCTCCACCATACTTGCTGATTAAAACGAGTGTGTTTCTCTGTAATCAAATGACTACATAACAGACCAATTTGAAATCATTCTTACGCTGACCTACGCAGAATTGTTTCTACGTCTAAAAAAAAACGCATGGAATTTCAAGTAGCTTGCTTTCTAATTTTCATTCTGAAATTTCATCCTTTTATATACTGAAAAAAATAACTGGATCTTTGGGGTTTTTTTAGCAACATTTAATACCAAGTATTACAGCAATATTGAGGAAACATATTTTAATTAGATTAACTAATGCATTTTTCACAGTTAAACCATGATAGAAATACCATTATTACCCCTAATATACAGATTAAGAAACTGAGGACCTTGTAAGTTCAAGGTCTTATAGTTGGTAAGTGGCAAAGCAAGAATTCAAACCTAGATGGTCTGGATTTATACCATTAAGTAAATTAAATATTATATGATGTGCTGCAAAAACTCTGCAAATAGACTGAATAAAGTACAAGAATAACTTTTTTGGAAAGAAAGTACGAGGAAATCAGAAGCCAAAAGAAGCATGAAAGCATAAATCCAGGGGAAAAATTTTTTGTAAAAGTTCTGGTAATTGTCCTGGGAGCCTATGCTAATTTCTGGGCACTATCCTAAATCATGTTTTCACAGAGATAAAAAGATAAAGTCTAGGCCCAACACAAGGGATCAGCTTGGTTCAGAGTTCCCTCAGGTGTAATTCATCTTCCATAAATAAACCCAGCAAAACACACACACACACACACACACACACACACACACATACACACACACATACACACACACGAATTCCCACTTTGCTGAGATGCTCGTATATGTTTGTCTCACACTGGGCTCTCCTCATACTTTCGAAGAAAGACCCACTCTCACAAAATATACAATGCCTATCATTTTAAAATGAATAAGCTGATGATTAATTTAGAGTGGTACAGACTTTTAGTTCCCCTCCAGTATCTGGCATACGAGAAACCACATCCTTCTGGTGGTATTATAGGAGTTCAGTAAATGTGAATTATTAAAATTGTATGATAAAAATACAAAACTCATGAGAAAACAAGAGACTATAAATAATAGCTAGAAAAATAATAAATTTAAAATTATCTTGCCAAGCACTTGAATTATCAACTTCCAGAAGTTAAGCAAATGTATGTAATATATCTCACTATTAGTATCAAAATACCATCAAAATGGATTAAGCAGATATGAAAGGATGCAGCTAATTTTATGAAGATTAAAATATGATCAAATAACTTATAACTTAAAAAAGCAACAAAGAAATATTTGAAAAGAAAAGTAGTGAACCAAAAAATAAATTGTAGTAAATTACTGACATTTCAGTATAAAAGAAAAAAAGGGGAAAATATATGAAAGAAAAGTTGAAAAATATGAGGAGAAAATGGAAGGGTATAATAGATACCTAATCACATTTTCAGAAGGAATTAATAGAAGAGGAGAATCAGCAAATCAGATTATGATAAATGAGAATATTCTGGAAATTCTCAGATTTATAAAATTTTAGTGATTCTCCAAAAGTAACAATATAAATCCATACATTCATATATATGGAAACTTCAGAATAGCAAGCAAAATGAAAAATAAAAAGAAATTATAGATTTCTCCAGAGAAAATAATCACTTTCCTAAAGGAAAGTTATAATCAGAAAGACAGTTAAAGTTGCACTACTTATATAGAATCTAGGAGAGAGTGAAAATACATTCAAGTACTCAGAGAAAACAACTATCAACCCAGAATTTTATATTTTTAGAAAAAAATAAGTCTTTTACGAATGAAAGCAAAATTAAAAACTTTCTCACATAAAATCAAGCAAGCTTCTACCAATACAACTTCACATACAAAAATAAACAAATAAATCAATCAAAAGAACGGATTCTAATAAAGCAAATGACACCACAGTTGAAATGAAATGTAGGATATAATTTTACAATGGGCTTTTATAGCTCACTACATTTAAAATAAAATACACTTCTTTCATGAAAACATACAAATGGCCAACAGATATATGAAATAATGCTCATCTTCACTAGCAATTAGGAAAATGTGAATTGAAACCAAAAGGAGATACCACCTCATGCCTGTTAGAATGGCTATAATCAACAAGACAAGGGATGACAAGTGCTGGAGAGGCTGTGGACAAAAAGGAACCCTCATACACTGCTGGTGGGAATGTAAACTGGTACAACCACTATGGAAGGCTGTATGGAGATTCCTCAAAAAATTACGAATGGAATTACCATATGACCCAGCCATCCCTCTACTGGGCATCTACCCAA